>ML784317.1:614561-643809 GCA_009831015.1 Picea engelmannii
CAACAATTACAATACTATAGAGTGGGAAACCTTAGGTATGGTATATTACACAAATTTTGACATTACTTACTATCTAACAAGTTCATTTTTAAAATTTAAATCATAATTTAGAGTTTGATATATATAGTAAACAAGTCAATAAAATATGGAAGCATAAGTCGATGGTTGATGTTGTTCCAAGAATATGACTTCAAAATTTGTGTCAAATTAGGAAAATCCAATGTTAAACCTAATTATCTGTCATGGATATCAAATACGGAACTTGAAGGAGAGGAGGAAGGATACTTTCCTAATGCTAACATGTTCAAGGTTCCACCTGCATCATGCTATCTAGAGGATGTCCATTATTTTTTGTGGCACAAAAAGGCACTAGACAAGATGAGTATGACAAATAGATAAATTATAGTTCAAAAGACACTCTAATTAAAAAATTTAGTAGGTAATTTATATAGAGTCCAAATTAACGGTATACAAATAAAATATGTGCAACCACTGGAAATAAATAATTTGATTAGCAAGGCATATTTTGGCATAGTAGGGGGGCATTTCTCTCTTACTGGGAAACCCAAAAAATCTTATGTTCAAGACTATGGTGGCCTAAAATCTTTAAGGATTATTTCAAATGGTTAATAAATGTGTCTAGTGCCAAAAAGTGAGCAACAAACCAAAGATAAGGGATTTTCACAAACTTAAACCTATTCCTCTAATGCAAAATTTTTATCATTGGGGAATCTATTTTATTGGACCTTTTGTACTAGAAAAGAAGAAGACACTTTCAATATGTAATTATGGGCATAGATCTATTCACGAAGTGAGTAGGCGTTCAAGTTGTTGGATTGATAATTCTGTAAGAAGCTACAAATTCTCGTTTGAAAAGATATTATGTCACTATGGATGTCTGGTACATACATCTTTTGATCCAGGGGCCCACTTCTTTGCAAACACTTATAAATGGTTGATCGAATATTTAAGGTTGTTGATTAGAAGAGTATTCCATACTACCCTAGCAAAAATGTCCTAACAAAGAGTATGAACAAGGTATTTGCATCCATACTCACAAAATATGTGACTTGAAGAGATTAGACAACAATAATTGACTTGATGTTATTCTCTCGGAATATAGGACAACATGGAAGAAATGATCAATGTAAAAACCTTTGACAAATAAGCAATAATGTCGATAGAAAACTAGGTGTTATCCTTGTAAATAGAAGTAACATAGAGGATATAGACAACAAAATATTTTTAAAAATGATTGAAAGAATTGGAGAGACTAGAGAAGAACATGCTTTATGAAATATTTAAATGAAAAATGATCAATATTATGGTGAAAAGTTATGATGCAAACAAGATCAAGAAGTAAGATTTTGAAGATGGCATGTTGAATGACACTGAACCCATTCATCTCTAAATTTTTCTGACATTCTTCCCCACGGACTTATACTGAAACAAATATCTATTTTTTGTTCACCGAGAAGACCCGCAAACCCTTTTTCAAGCGTCATTATTATAGCAAACTTGTCGAAACATTCGTCAAATGAAACATATTTATAGATTTTGTAGCATCGCAATTTCGACGTAAAAAATTCCTAAGTGACCATTGGTATTTTGACTTGGTGAACATACTAAGGTGACCGTTGGAGGGGAAAACCTAGTTTCCAAAATGTCGGAATTGCGACATATATCTTCACAAACGTGGCAAGAGAGACGTTCCAGTGGAAAACGTGGCAAGAGAGATGTTCTAGTGGAAAACATGGAAAGAGTGATGTTAACATGGAAAGAGAGACGTTAATGTGGCAAGAGTGACATCAACGTGGCAACACCAACGTTATCAGGCAACATGATTTTTTTTTTTTTTTAATTTCCTCTATTTTGCGACAATATGGACAATTTTGTCCATAACGCCACAAATAAAACGTCAGAATTTTTACAATATGTACTAGTGTATGCGTTGCTCGCACCGCATCAATACCTAACCAAGACAACTAAGAAAAAGTTGAAGATAGTCCCTCAGCCATGGATTAAGGAGATCGTGAGGTCCACTATTATAAATTTCATGAAGATCCCCCACCTTGGCAGACATCAGTAGGCAAATGCATGCGATAAACTCCTCATGCCGTGCTACCATGGAGGTTATCTCTGGTTATACAGGCATGTGACTGTGGATCCAGCATTGATCCACATGATCACTGCACTAAGCGTACAGGGACCAGACCCTCAGTAATTCTATCCAAGGAAGGATACAGATCACTCTCTAGCGCAACGTATAAAGGTAACCTATGATGATGTGGAGAAGGGGAAGCGTGGCTATAAGGTGGCCTCCATCCAAGATGGAGCAGTGCGCTTATCTTGTCAACTTCTTGTTGAAAAGCACATCAGGAAGAACAGACCAATGCAAGTTAGAGGGTTCATCTTTGACCTTTCAGGGAAGTGCATCGAGGGAATGCAAATGAACTAGGTGAGCTACCTCGTTAATGAGTTGGAGAAAGACTATTGCAAAGCGCAGGACCAAGTCTATAAATTCCACTTCAACTAGTTACGAATTCTTATAGCATTTTTCGCTTGGGAGATGCTAGATGGAGTGACATTCCTTGAAGTTGAGACATAAGAACCATTGGTTGCAAGGTTCACCACCTTGTGGTATACAAGTGACATGGAAATGCAGTGGAAATCAAATGTAGTGTTTCACACTTAATACCTACATCTCACACGCCCCATTGAGTCATTTCCCTAAATGACCCAAATGATGCAGACCCCCAATCCCTCAGATCGAGATCTTCTCACAGGATCGTTCAAATTTCCCTCTCTGAGCTAAAGTGGCTCATTTGGATCCCTATCGGGACCTTCAACAACTTTGATCCATGGGTCCTTATGAATTGATCCTGCGTGGATGAACACCAGGCGTCAACTCAATCCCCTTGGGCCAAAATAGCATCGTGCCCTTTTCTAAATTCGGGACCTTGAGGTTCATGACTTCGCGATACCTATCATCTTGTTTCTCGGCCTTTCAACTGTTGAAACCTGAAATGTAAATTTCCCGAAATGTCACCACATCCTCCTCTTGCACGCCTCATCGTGTTTCACGATATTGGGAATCCCAGAACAAAGAATCCCTTACCTCTCATCTTCCCAAATGCTGAAATAGTACCTCCAATGGGATCAATAGCTATGGGCCTCCCTTCGATCCAACGGCTGGAGCGATTTCAAACTTTCAGGAATCAAGAGTTCGAAACTCTCGACCCCAAGCCACTGTCCTTTCAGGTTCCCGAACCCCAAAATGATCTAACAACTCACGAAAAATCATGATCAACAGTCCACATTGATTCCTAATATCAGCTTATGGGTTTGTCCTCCCCTATCCACCTTACAGATTTTCTGGATCTCACGATCCTCGCGACTTTAAAAGTCCTCCTGGGATAATTCTTACTGCTCATTCCTCCTCGACAACTCCTGTGAAATGAACCAAGATTCTTCCTCTAAACTTTACTCCTGTTGGATGAATTCGACCTTCGTCTTCCTTTAAATACTTCAAAGGTGTCAACCCTCCTGAGCTTCCTCTGGTAGCTTCAAGCCTCAAAAGAACTCCTGCACGCACTCCTTGCGGCAATCTGTCAGATGCCCCTGTGTATTTGATCTCTTTCGACTCTGTACACTCCTTGCAATAGTAGCCCTTCCACTCTCCGCTGGGTGGTTAAGATTAATACTCCCAACGCCTGCGCACTCCTTGCACTGCTTCATGTGCTACTCTTGCACTTCTTCAGGAATGAGAACAACGGTATCCCTCCTGAGATTTTCAGAGTTGAAACTTTGAACCTTTGTCAACGCACTCCTTGCACACGTTTCACTGCACTCTTTGCAGGAACTTCTTACTCAAGATGAGAAACAATTGAAACTCATTCATTTCCTCTCTCAAACTTCAACATTCAACATGAAATCATACATTCACATAATATCAAAGAAAATGCATAACAGAGAGAATAAACAACCATAAGCATACCATTCAGCGTGTAAACGTAGAAAGCATCATAACACCATGAATCTGAATCAAGGCTTCATATATTAATTAAGAACTTTTGTACATGGGTTCTTCTTTACAACTCTCTGCTACAGCTCTCCTCTTCTCTATGCTAATGTTCTTAATTGATCTAATCCTAAATGATACAATGATACAAAGATGAGGGTGTCTATAGTCATTTTCCCTCTTGTTCCTAAAATTGTCTAATCTTGAATTTAAGTCTACCTACTTTCATTAACTATGCATAAATGCCTTAAATTTCTGCATATGAGAGCAATCGTTCATGATCTATTTACAATATGCGAGTACACTTCCTTTTAACCACTACATTTAATGTTTTTAAAAATATCTCAAAATGTGAGAAAAATGTTTGTTGCACTTTCCAGTTGTCTTCCGCCTCCATGCTCGCTTGACTGCTTACGATGCTCCTGCATCATACTCCCTCTCTTGAAAATCTTCATGAACTCATGTTCATGAGTTCTTGCATGGTCTGTCCATGATTCTAAATCTCTGCTTCATCTTCCCAGCTGGCATCTTCAACTGGATGTCCCTTCCATTTCACTAAATATTCAAAATATTCTTTCCTCCTAGTCCTCTTGTTGATTCTCTTGTCAAGTATACTTTCCATCGGTGGCTTTTCAGCTACAGGAATTTGTTTTTTTCACTGGACCTCTGTCTGTTCACTATCTGCTCCTGATTCTTCATCTCTGTAAGGGTACAAATCTGATATATTGAATATTGGTGTAATTCTAATCCCATCAAGTAATTCAATCTCATATGCATTTGCCCCAAATTTCTTCATGACTCTGCATGGTCCAATCTTCTTCATTTTCAGCTTGTTGTATGTTCCCCTTGGGAACCTTTCCTTCCTTACATGTGCAAGAATAATATCACCAACTTCAAATTGTATTTCTCACCTATGTTGATCTTCTCTGTGCTTATATTCCTGGTTTGAACTTTGCAAACGCTCCCTCACTTGGCTGTGAAGTTCCTTAATTACTTCTGCAAAATTCTCTGCACTAGCACTCCTGAATTCATTCTATTCTGATTCTTTCAATTCATAAACTCCTTTTGGCTTCATTACATACACAATTTGGAATGGAATCTTCCCTAAGCTTCTATTGATCGAATCATTATAATCAAATTCTGCCTGTGGCAGAATGTGATCCCACTGACAGTGTTGTTCAGTCACTAGGCTCCTCAGCAAATCTCCCAAGATTTTGTTCACAACTTTCTTCTGCCCATCTATCTGAGGATGATAAGCTGAGCTAAATGAAAAATTTGTCCCCAACTTCTTCCATAGATTCCTCCAGAAATGTCCCACAAACTTGGTGTCCCGATCTGAAACAATACTCCTTGGCAAACCGCGAAGTCTGACAACTTCTTTGAAAAAAAAATTCCCAATATGTGTTGTGTCACTGGTTTTCTGGCATGGTATAAAATGCGCCATATTTGAAAATCTTTCTACCACCACAAATATTGAATCACAACCTATTTTCATCCTTGGTATTCCCAATACAAAATCCATGCTCACTACATGCCACGACCTCTCAGGTATGGGTAGTGGTTGGTATAACCATGTGTTCTACCTTCTTCCTTTTGTGCGCTTACAAATTCTACATCTATCCACAAATATTTTGACATATGTCCTCATTCTTGGCCAAAAATATGAGCCATTCAATTTTGAGAATGTCTTATCATGACTGAAGTGTCCGGCCAATCCTCCACTGTGTTTTTCTTTCAGCAGATTCTCCCTCATGGAGCATCTTGAAATACATAGTTGATTGCCTCT
The DNA here is from genome assembly GCA_009831015.1 of Picea engelmannii. NCBI lineage: Eukaryota > Viridiplantae > Streptophyta > Pinopsida > Pinales > Pinaceae > Picea > Picea engelmannii. Next base: position 620,369 of record ML784317.1, read on the forward strand.
AAATAACAATCCATCTTGGATCATATACTCAATCCATTGGCTTATGTCCCTAAGAATTGGATTCTCATATGCCTCATACGCTTCTTTAAAATCGAGGTCATCTCTGTACATTTGTTTGACATTATCAAAACCCAAAGTTTTAACTCTAAATTCCTGCATCAACAAACATTTCTTGCTCAAAGCATCAACAACTTTGTTAGTAGTTCCAGAAATATGTTTAATTACAAAAGTAAAATTCTGCATGTATTCAACCCATTTTGCATGCTTTTGGTTCAACTTCTCTTGTTGAGTCACGAATTGTAAAGCACAATTGTCACTGTACAAAACAAACTCCTTAGGAACCAAATAGTGCCTCCACCTGTTCAGTGCTTGTATGACCGCATAAAATTCCTTGTCATATGTGGAGTACTTAACCTTCGCTTCATTCAATTTCTCATGGAAGCATGTGATTGGCCTGTCTTCTTGACTCAATAATGCTCTGATTGCATATCCACTCGCATCACACTTGACCTAGAATGTCTTGCTGAAATTTGGCAACACCAAAATTGGTTGTTCTATAATCCTTTTCTTCAGCAAGTTGAAACTCTTCTCTGCTTCCTCTATCCAGTGAAAATATCTGTGTCTTTTCTTCACTGTATCCATCATCGGTGCGCTAATCCCACTAAAATTTCAGATGAATTTCCTATAGAAACTAGCTAATCCATGGAAGCTTCGAACTTCAAATATACTTTTCGGTGATGGCCAATTCTTAATTACCTCTACCTTATCCAGATCCATTTTCAACTCATTTGCAAGGATAACAAAACCCAAATAGATGAGTTTTGTCCTCATGAATGACGATTTCCTCATTTTTATCAGTGACTTCTCTTACTATAATCTCCTCATCACTGCAGCTAAATGCTTCAAGTGTTCTGCTTTTGTTTTGCTGAAAATTAATATATCATCAAGATATACAATGACGAATTTCCCGATAAACTCTTTCAGGACTTCATTCATCAATCTCATGAAGGTACTGGGTGCATTTGTTAAACCAAATGGCATAACAAGCCATTCATACAACCCTTCATTCATCTTGAATGTTGTCTTCCATTCATCACCTTCTCTCATTCGGATTTGATGATATCCTCTTTTTAGATCAATCTTTGAAAAAAACTTTGCTCCACTCAAGCAATCCATCAAATCATCCATCCTTGGAAATGGGATTCTATATCTGATGGAAATCTTGTTGATTTCCCTTGAGTCTATGCACATCCTCCAGCCTCCATCTTTCTTTGGGTTGATCACTGTTGGAACAACGCATGGACTAAAGCTTTCTCGAATCAACCCTTTGCCCATTAAGTCTTGGACCTATTTCTTGACCTCTTCATTCTCCTGCGGTGTCAATCTGTACGCGGATTTTTTTGGTAAGCTAGCTCGAAGTATAAGATCAAAGTGATGACTTATACTTCTGATAGGTGGCAACGAACGAGGTAGTTCTTCCACTACTATGTCAGCAAACTCTTCCAATAGTTGTTGGATTTGCTATGGTAAATCATCCACTCTTGTACTGGTTAAAACAATTCTAGGCTTCCTAACCACAATGAATTGTGTATCTTCCTTCTTCTTAACCTCCTTAAGAAGTTCCTTCCCACTCATGAGAAGCACAGTGTTGCTCACCTCTGGGTTCGTTTCTTTATCCTTAATCGACAACAACATGTGATTTCTCCCATTCTTCTCCAGGGTGTATATGTTCTTTCTCCCATCATGAACCACATTCGTATCATATTGCCACGGTCTACCCAGCAATAGATGAAAAAAATCCATGGGAATGACATCACATAGTATTTCATTCTTATATCCTCCTATTTTAAATTCAACTAAACATTGTTTAGTGACATTTACCAGATGTCCTTTTTTTAGCCACGAAACTCTGTATGGGCTTGGATGTTCAATAGTCTTCAGCTCCAGATTTTTTACCATCTCTGTAGAAATGAGATTGTTTGTGCTATCATTTTCCACAATGACTTTGCATACCCTGTATTTGGTCTTGCAAGCAGTCTGAAAAAGACTGTTCCTTTGGGCTGGGTTGTCTGCCTCTTTCTCTGGCTTCAAGAGAGATTTCCTCATCATCAAGGATCTTCCACCCTCAGCATCTTTTGCCTCAACATTCCATCCTTGTTCTTCGGCAATGTGAGTTTCACTTCCCTCTTTCTTTTTATCTGGACATTCATAGGATTTGTGTCCATTTTTTCCACAGGTAAAGCATTTTATTTCTCCACCTCTTCCTCTTCTCCTTCCTCTGGTTCGAGGAAAAGTATTCCTATCAGCATATTGTCCCCTCTGTGAGATTCCTCCTCTCTCATGTTGAGTTTGAGGTTTCTTCCCCTCTTCTTGAGGTTTCTAAGCTCTGTCTTGGGCAACTACTTTGCCTCTAGATTGACTTCTCCCTTGGACTCTTTGACCTTGCTTTTAGCTCAACTTCTCTTCATCTTTCAGAGCCATCTGATAAGAATATTCTACTGTCTGAATGATCATCATGCTCATCTCATCTTGGATTTCATATCTCAAACCATTCATGTATCTGGAAACCTTTTCATCATCGCTTTCTCGATGACCTACCTTGATGTTTAGTTTGTAGAATTCTTTAGTGTACTCATTCACTGACATCAGCTTCTGTCTCAAATTATTCATCCTTCGAAATAGAGTGATTTGATAATCCTTCAGGATGAATTTTCCCTTCATCTTCGCAACCATTCTATCCCAAATTTTAATTTTATGCTTGCCTTTGCAGCGTCTGTCAGCTTGCAGTTCATCCCACCGTAATGTTGCCCTTCAAGTCTAGTAACAACATGTTTGACCTTTCTGTCTTCCTCGACATCCTCATAGTTTAAGTATTTATCCAGAGATATAATCCAGTCTAGAAGCTATTCAACATCTAGTTTTCCCTCATACATGGGAATTTCCACCTTTTTCCTGGCACCTATCCTTGCAACAGCCCTGAACAGGCATTCATATACAACATCTTCGACTGTGACTTCTTATCCATGTTCATATTCATTTTCACTGTCAGCCTCACTGATATCCCTAGTGTCAACTGTGCACCTCTATGTTGTCTCCATGGCATCAAGACTAACACGTAGTTCACGCATTTCCCTTTCCACTACTGGATTAGGCATTGGTCTGTCTCTTCTTTTCGGCGGCATGGCTGAGAAATATTCTTCCTTCCTCTTTGCTACAGAAAAAAAAGAACTTTTTCTGGGCTCTAATACCAAACTTGATGCAGACCCCCAATCCCTTGGATCGAGATCCACTCATAGGATTGTTCAAATTTCCCTCTCTAAGACAAAGTGGATCATTTGGATCCCTATCAGGACCTTCAAAAACTTCGATCCACAGGTCCTTATGAATTGAGCCTGCATGGCCAAACACCAGGTGTCAAATCAATCCCCTTGGGCCAAAATAATGTCGTTCCCTTTTCTAAATTTGGGACCTCTACGTTCGTGACTTCGCGATACCTGTCATCTTGTTTCTCGGCCTTTCAACTACCAAAACCTGAAATGTTGATTTCCCAAAACGTCGCCACATCCTCCTCTTGCACGCCTTATCGCCTTTCGTAATTTCAGGAATCCTGGAACAAAGAATCCATTACCTCTCATCTTCCCAAATGTCAAAATAGTACCTCCAACAAGATCAACGGCTATGGGCCTCCCTTCGATCCAATGACTGGCGCAATTTCAGACTTCTGGGAATCGGGAGTTCGAAACTCTCGACCCCAAGCCACTGTCCTTTTAGGTTCCCGAACCCCAAAATGATATGATGGCTCACGATAGATCACGATCAATAATCCACATTGATTCCTGATATCCACTGATGGTTTTGTCCTCCCCTATCCACCTTACAACTTTTCTATATCTCATGGTCCTCGTGACTTCGGAAGTCCTCCTGGGAGAATTCTGACTGCTCGTTCCTCCTCGACAACTCTTATGAAATGAACCAATATTCTTCCACTAAAATTTAATCCTACTAGATGACTTCGACCTTTGTCTTCCTTTGAATACTTCAAAGGTGTCAACCCTCCTGAGCTTCCTCCAGTAACTTCTAGCCTCAAAAGAACTCCTGCACGCACTCCTTGCGACAATCTGTCAAATACCCCTGTGTATTTGATCTCTTTCGACTCTATACACTCCCTTCAAAATTACCCCTTCCACTCTCCACTAGGTGGTTAAGATTAATACTCCCACCTCCTGCGCACTCCTTGCATGACTTCCTGTGCTACTCCTGCACTTCTGCAGGAATGAGAACAACGGTATCCCTCCTGATCTTTTCAGAGTTGAAACTTTGAACCTTCGTCAATGCACTCCTTGCAGGAACTTCTTACTCAAGATGAGAAATAATTGAAACTCATTCATTTCCTCTCTCAAACTTCAACATTCAATGTGAAATCATACATTCACACAATAACAAATCAAATGCATAACAGAGAGAATAAACAACCATAAGCATAACATTCATCCTATAAACGCAGAAAGCATCATAACACCATGAATCTGAATCAAGGCTTCATATATTAATTCAGAACTTTTGTACATGGGTTCTTATTTACAACTCTCTACTACAAATCCCCTCTTCTCTATGCTAATGTCCTTAATTCATCTAATCCTGAATGATACAATGACACAAATATGAGGGTGTCTATAGTCGTTTTCCCTCCTGTTCCTAAAACTGTCTAATTTGGAATTTAAATCTACCTCCTTTCATTAACTATGCATAAATGCCTTAACTTTCTACAGATGAGAGCAATCACTCATGATCTGTTTACAATATGCGAGTATGCCTACTTTTAACCACTACATTTAATGTTTTGAAAAATATCTCAAAACGTGAAAAAAATGCATGTTGCACTTTCCCGTTGTCTTCCGCCTCCATGCTCGCTTGACTGCTTACGATGCTCCTGCATCACTGAACACCTTTCATACTTACAGGCCACTAGAGAAGTTGTGCTCAGAATTCCAATTTATTTACATCACTGCGTGCAAGGATGAAAGTAAGGAGAAGTTGCAGTCTTACTACAAATTGACTAATGAAGACATGGAGGAGATAACCAAGGAATGGCCAGCTAAATTCCTTGTACCATTCGAGTAGACAAATATCTCCAACTTTGACATCATCGGAAGCCCTTTGGTCACCTAGATGGAGTGGGATGGACTGAGCAACGCTAAGAAGAAGCAGAAAAAGGAAGAAGTGTAGGAGATAAACAACGCATCAGAGGAAACTGCATCTGACTCACCTGGAGGAGGAGGAGGTGATGAAATAAACCAAGAGGATGAAGGGGAAGAAGAGAAGTAATAAAAGGGTGAAGAAACACTGTTGAGGGCCGAGACATGAAAGAAAAGGAAGGTTTCTCCAAAGAAACCCTCAACATAGAATAAGTCACAAGCCAATAAGCCTCAATTACAGAATGTGCTCATAGTGGATGATATTGACCTCATCATTGCAGTTGTAGCAGATGCTTCTAAGGATATCTTATAGAAAAATGAAGCAAAGAAAGATACAATGTATGACATAATCGAGGTAGAGCTGAAGGGGTTATAAAAATCTCTCTATTAGAGCCACGTAGTGTCTACTGTGTCGTCATCATCAGAAGTTGTATAATTGGGGGATGAGCCCACCCAACTGTGAAGGATAGAAGATGCTACAGAGGCTCACCTTCATCGAGTACAGGAAGAAAAAGAACATGCCACAGAGGCCTTGAATCAAGCAAAGGAGGAATCCCTAGAGAAAATTCAAGTTGCGCAGCAAGAAAAAGATGACATGAGAGCGAAGTTTGGGGAGGAAACAGAGAAGATTCAGAGAGAAAAAGACCAACTAGTCACGGAGAAGACTGCAGTCAAGGAGACAGTGGTTAGAGCACTTCGCTCTGTGTTAGGCTTGGCCCAGATGGAACAAGATAAAGATGATAGCCAAGTGGGGAATCTCGTTGAAGCCATTTAAAAACTTCAAGCAAGAATATCTGAGTTAGAACTGCAAGCAGTGCCAAGCACTCCATAGGACGTGCGAGATCAGAGGGAAGAAACTCCCATGAGTGTAGATGAAATAATCAAGGCATTTGATTTAGAATGCAAGAAACTAAGTAATTGAAGTGCGTAGACCTATGAGTGCCTTACAGAAGACCCTGAACTGAGGACATTGGAGGCACAACTCTAGGAGGCGAAGCAGCAGACATCTACAGTGCAAGCATAGTCAAAGTTGCTTACAACAGTGGAGAAGATGAATAGGGCATAGGAGCAGTACGTAGTTCAGTAGCAGGTCACTTCCATCCAGAGCAGAGTGATAGAGGTGACACAATGACTCTAGTTGGTGTAGGATGAAGCCTGCACTCCCTTTGAAGAGATTGAGGGACAAGGATTATAGCTGGAATAGGTGGTCACAACAATGGAACAACGCCTGGAAGGGCCTTTCATCGAGCAATTCATTATGAAGTTTGTTGAGAAGGAGGCTCTCGCGAAGCAGGAAGTCGAGGAAGATCGATCTAAGATCAAGGCATTTGAAGCAGTGTTTCCCAAATTAGAGTGACTTGGGATTAATCACAGGTGAGTGTTGGGGGGTTGTTGGCCCTCAACCAAGTTTCATGGAAACATTTGTCACATTTGACCATTTTTGGGACTTCAACAGGTTGGTCGAATATGGAGCATCTAGGTGAAGCAGAGATCATATGATCTCTCCCTTTTTGTAGGATTTTTGGGTTTTAGGGTTTATGTAATGGGTATGGGATGTTGGCCCATGGTTTTACCCATGCTTATGCCTCTTTTGGAATGTATAAATAGGTATCTAGGCGATGTAAGAAAGGGTCAATGTCTTAGTGATAATATTATCTATGTGTAAGAAGATGTATTAAGGCTTGCAGAGCTAAGTGAAAGCGTTTTGTAAGTGCTTGGTGTAGATAGGTTGTGTAAGGCTTTTTGATTTGATACAACTCGGGAAAGGAGGATCTGGTGAGGTGTGCATAGACCTCCTATCCTAGGTGGATTTGGCATTATGGCTTGGTGCATATAAGAAGATTGGATGAGAATAACAAACAAGAAAAAGAGTTGGTGGACGTAGCCCCACACTGGGGTGAACCACGTATATCCTCTATTGGTGTGCTTTGTGCAATGTTATTCATGGTGTTTATGCTTATGTTTTCTTAGTGCATTGTTCTTAATGTATGATAGATATATCTATAGATTCTTATTTCTTTATGACGTGAATGAATGTTAGATCTGAACTTATGCTAAGTGCATAGAAGTGTTTGATATGTTTATCACAACGTTGTTCTGTATTTAGGGTTAATTTGCGAAGTGAATAAGAATCATAAATGAATGCATATTATTGGCTAAGTGTTATGTTAAAGTGTTTTAATCATAGATCTGTGTCCCAACTAGGTTGTAGACACTTGAGTCTTGCAACCCCCCCTGCCTCTACCTCAGGTGAGACTTCATCTACTTCGCAAGTGTTGTTGAAGGGCCAGTAGTTAGGGTTTTGTTGGTGAATTGTTGAAGCGTTGAACCCTAGTTTTTCCCCTATGCCAACATTGGTAACCAATTTTAGTCTTTAGAGTTAGATAATACCCTGAAAATAAATTCAGTTTTGTATGTTGAAAGTTCACAAATCTCCATATTAAGCCATTCTTCTAGTAAAATACTTATCTCCTCGTGGATAAAGTCCCAGATCCTTCAGGTGAAGTTCTCATGCCAGGTGACCTTATTTACTCAGAAGTAAAATACTTATCTCCTCTTTTGTAGTGGAATAGATGTTCTCATATAATCAAATGCCCTCAAATTCCCTTCCAAATTAAAGGACTCACAAATTTCCATAATAAGTTGTTCTTCCAAGAAATTACTTGTATCTATGAAAGTTCACAAATATCCATATTAAAAACCATTCTTCCATAAAATACTTATCTCCTCTTTCTGCAGTGGAATAAATGTTCTCATATAATATTTCATGTACATGCAGAAAACAAAAATATTCACATATATTAAGTCATTCTTCAAAAACCATTTAAATATTTTGTCTTTCTACATGGGATGTATTCTTATTAAATATACTCAAATTCTCTTTGAAATGTGTCTTCTTTATGATCTAAACATAAGTGAGGTCATGCATGCACATAGCTTATTTGTAAATCTATAAATGTTGGTTTTTGTGGTTAGTAAGCAATTAGTTAAGATCTTGACAATACCCCAAGAATGAAATCACTTTGTTGTATGAAGAAAACACAAATCTCCATATTACACCATTCTTGGAAAAGAAGGTAAGGAATGCAATCGAAGAAAATTTAGAAACTTCCCCTTTTTTGATGTGGGACGAAGTCTGTTCTCAAATAATCAAATGCTCAAGTTTAAAATTAGGTCTACATCATGATCTAAACATAAATAAGATTGAATGTACCATTTTAGATGATGATAAGATTATATAGGAGTTCTATATATTTCAAAATAATTAATCAAAGTGTTGAAAAGTTATATATACACTAGTTGAGTAACCCTTCTATGAATAGGAAAGGCTAAAATAAAAGGTTGATCAAACAAAAATTTGAAAAAGGTAAAAAAATAAGCATATTCGACAAAAATAAGCTTGAACACTTATATATAAAAGGTCCAACATAAAAACAAATTAAAACTCATTAATGTCCAATGTACATACATTTAAGAATCATCATGAATAGATGCATCATTCTCAGGTATGGATGCATCCTCCTCAATCTCAATCTCCCACACTCTCTTCTCCACATTTTGCTCAAGAACACTCTCAGACACTCTATTCTCCACATTTCCCTATAACACATTTCAAATTTGTACATTTGAAAATTAAATTTAAATGATTTTAACACATTAAATTATAATTTTAAATTTTGAAACACGTAATAGCTACGATGTGCCAACCTGAATATCAATAAATTATAGCCACCATACCCCAATATTTAATAAATTATATATTGTTTAATACATTTTCCTTTTAAATTAACAATTTCAATGGCATTGCACTTTTCATATATAACTAAATTTGGTTTCAACATGCAATGATACCTGTGAACTCCCACCTTCTTCAAACTCTCCCAATGAGAATTGGGACAAGCCTTCCCAAATATTAGGAGATGGAATAGGGATCTGTGAACAACACAACTAAGAACTAAATCTAGGATTCAATGTGTTCACATTAATACAAAAACATAAATTTCATGTTATTGATTATTCAAAAGATTAGAGATTGGACAACTAAAGTGATCATATGTGGATATTAGAAAACACATACATGATTCAACCCATAGAAATTTAAACTAGTGGAATCAAGTCCCCTATTTACTAGAGATTCATTTAACATATGACCAAAATGCAATTAATGATGATAACAACTCAATTATTTCTAAAGATACAATGATATGTATCTATATCTAGAATTACAAGAAAACTATCATTAAATGCATCAAAAAATTACTAACTATAATACATACCAATCCGATGTTCGGTTCATCATTCTTAATTAACAACTTCTAGCCATTACGGAAAAAAAATTCATACTCCTTAAGATCTTTTGCTAACATGGTATCTATCTCCTCATTTGTTTTGTAAACAAAAATGGCTTGAGAATTGGATTCCACTCTCGGATAGTTCAAACCAACATCAACACCATAAAAAAATGATTCCAAATCTTCCCCAATTGCATTCATAGATTCCTTGCCAACATCTGATGTAGCTCGCAACTCTGAATGTGAGGAAAATTCCCCGATTAGATGAGATACTAAAGGTCATGGAGGCCTGTTATAACCCTAAATTTCACCACACATGCTTACCTGGCATCAGGCCAACTCATATCCCTTCATTGCCAAAACATCTGCTGAAAAGCCTCTTTGAAAATCCTCTTGGGTCAAGGTACACGCACCCTAACCCACTACTACACGCGTGTGAATGTTGTCAGGCCTACTACAACCCACGTTTACCTAACAAAACACAAAAATAGGAAATTTTTCGATGGGACAAAAAGCTATGGGTCAGTTAACTGAAACTCCCAGCCATGCATGGCCGAGAGTTCGTCCAAAACCCTAGCTCCTTCTAGCCTATAAAGGAAGGGGTAGGGGTACTATTTAGGAGAGGAAAATTATAGCGAAGAAACTCTGCCCATTTGTCAAATCCATTGTCCCAACCCTTTATCCTTTCCTCAAGCCTAAGGAGAATTAACGCAAAGTAGTTGGAGGACAAAAGAAGAGGAGGATCCCAGGATCACGATCAAGGAGCAGTGGTCGGTCGCGACTTTGATTGTAAGTTGATTCATTTTGAAAATAATAAAAGAATATTTTTCCCTTCCCAATGCATGAGTTATCTGTGATTTGTGTAATTGATGCTTAATTTATAACCCTCAAATAGAAAAGTAGCATGCATGCGTAGTGCTTTGTCTTGATTGTAGGTTAACTTTGGAAGGAGCAGCGCAAATAAGAGGGAAAAGCACAATGGAGGATCTACACCAAACATTAGTAAAAAGGTTAGTAGTTCATTTCCATGCATGTATCATGAAAGAGGGCTTTAAGTTTTGGGTGGTAGGTTAAAAAGTCATTTCTTTACAATCAAAATCTGCATGCAAGTCTGACCCTAGTTTGCTAGTCTGTAGGGTATTTTTCCCAACAACAGAGTCAACGATCATACTGGGGAAGATACTCTTTAGGGTTTCCAGATTTAGTTGAGTCTTTGGGTAGTTTAAGAGATTAGATTTTTTGTTTCTTTACCTATTTTTTCTGTAAGGCCTGAGCTAGCAGGGATCCTAGTTCTTTATACCAGTTTTCCCTTACTGTTGCTTGACAACAATTTTTGGGACACACAGAGGTACACGTGGCCTGCATAAGGCCTGCACGCGTGTGCCCATGCCCTAACCTTCTATAGCCCACGTGTGAACGCTTGTTGTAGGGGTTTTAGTAGCATGTAGGAGTTCAGAAATCTTGAGAGGCAGTCCTCCTCTTCCCTGTCAGAATAATACATTCTCAGGGGGTTTTCTGGATCCTGTCTGAGTCTTGTTGGTTCACAGTCTTGTCTCAGTTCACTTTATTGTGTTTTGTTATTCTTTGCAATTATTTTTCTTTTCTATTGGAAGAAGCATCCAAGCCTTCAAGAGACCTTGGTTATTAATACCACAGGCCTCTTCCAGGTCTGGGCTGCTTGTGTTTATTTTTGTCTTAGATTTTATACATACACGCGGCCTGTGCAAGTGCAGCCTGCGGGTACACGCGCTCTGTTGTAACTCAGCACCCGTTCGCACGCATGTTGTTTAGGTGACAGTAGCATGCTTGAAAGGCTGCTCTTTAGTCAAGGGGGGGGGAAGTCATCCCCTCCTGTGGTGAGAAGTGTTCCTCTCAAGTGTTTGATTCTAGGGTTGCACAGTCAGTAGGTTAGGGCTTCTTACCCTTAGCCTGTTTTTTCTTAGTTGATAGTTGATAGAAAAGATAAAAAAGAAAAATTTTGTTTTATGGTTTTTAGACAAGCATAAGAGTCTTTGATTTCTTGATTTCCATTGTCTGTATTAGCTCTGATTCTTTGCGATCTGTGCTTTAAGCCAGAATTTTGTTTTTGTTCTTGGTTTTAGGCTTGTCAGTATTTTCACTTTGTTGCTTGATTCACACGTAAATAAAAAAAAAGGAGAGAAAAAAAAAAAAAGATCTTTTCACTTTCTTCTTTGTTTGAAGATTGTGTTTCTGCATCAATAGCTAGGGAGAAGTCTTTTTTTTCATATATTTTTTGCAGTGCATTTAGAGCATAAGTAGCTCGTAGTCGAGTGAAATTCCTTTATTTTTGTTGCATTAAACCTTAGAAAAAATTGAAAAGAAAAAGAAGTCTTTCTTTATGAAAAGTTGTTGATTTTTTCATTTAGTAAAAGTCTTTCGTTTCCATCATTTTTTCATTTGTTTTTGCTTTGAGTCTTTACACATCATCAATTTCACCTTCATACCCTCTGACGTAAAAAATCCAATAAAAGAAATGCTGATTTAAAATCTATTAGACTTTTTGTTTGTAGGGTTCATACACTAGTTCAGGACTAGGGCCTTGGATTAGGTTGGAAAGGAAACTCTCAAAGGCCACTCAAAACCAAACATTGAAGTCTGCGATAGGGAGTGTAGAAGTCCAGTTTTGTGGAAGTTATCTGGGACCCCCCTCTAACACAAGGGATAAACACGATGTCGCATGAGGAAAGGTAGCAGAGATAACCCCTCTAAAGCTGGACCAAGCATAGTGGAGAACACATATCAAGGATTTGTTGTGGGATTATGTCATTTTCATTTGCCACGGGGCTTCATGGATATCGAATCCGTTCGAGGTCCTCAGTTGTCTTCCAAACCATTTTCTCTCAATACTCTTGACAGGTGTCAGGCTTGATACCCTGCTCATTGTGGTCTACCCGACTATCGACTGTACCCGCCTGGTGACTGTTCACGTGCTGGCAAACTAGTTGCCAATCTTTTTTAGGGACATACATAGCTGACTGCAGGGGTATACCGCAGTACCTAGGATAGACATCGGGCCATTCTTTGCAGAGTATACCCGGAGGGTGCTTCCATTTTCGAGTTGCACTTGCACCGGTAAGTTTCTCTAGTGTTGGTTGTTATAACTGTTCTTCCAAATAGTTTGGTGTTTGGTTGACTTATCTCTTAGGGGCTTCTTTTTTAGTGTGTGTTACTGTTTTAACGTGCAAAATACCTTAGTGTGTCTTGGATCTTCTCACACAGTGGAGGATCCCGAGCTCCACCGGTCACGAAGGCTCCTAGGCCTGCCGCCGGTTATATTGGAGCCACCCCCGCCACCCTTGAGGTGGAAGCTAGACCAACAAGGGTCTTTCGAAGAAACTGGGTTACAAACCATTGTGCCCGAACAACTCCTGGAGAAATCAACCGCCAATATTGGCTCGGTTGAAACTCTAACCACTGATACTTTGCCATCGGTCAATGTACCAATTCAATTTTATGAACGCCTGTCAGTGCCTCACACAGCTATGGAAACAAACGCTATTACTTCCTCTGGGAATTCTCCCATTCCCACCACCGTTGCTACCACAGGAGAATCATATCCTAACTTGTTGTCGTCATTTTCGTCGGTCCGGGCCACCATGGTCTCGGCCGCAACTACGTCGCATAGTGGATTGATCCCATCTATTGTAGCAGCCACAAATCCCTTCACACCTAGTGCAACAGGCCCTCCATTCTCATACGGTATGCCTAGTTCAGGCACAAGTCCTCCACTCACTCACTCCACTTTAATGAATTTGGGTCTGGGGGCAGGGAGCTCTAACGCTCCTCTGCAAGGTCAACTTGGGGGCATTCTTGTCCCTTTCAATTATTTTCCTTATGCTGGAGGTCATATCTCTCCTTCGTCCCCTTCGCTTAGTGGTCTGCATCAGCAGTCCGCCGGGCAACCTACACACACGAGTTCATTTGGAGCCGGGAGTCAAGGACCACCTGCGCACACTATGCTGGTAGGTTCGTCGCTGCTTGTTTGGAACGGGATGTTTGTTAACAACACTTTCGCATCCACCGCTTTCACATCTGGGGGCACTCCCATCTTTGGACATTCTACTCTGACGCAGGGTACTATTCCTGCGCCAGGGGAACATATAGCAGGACCTTGGAACTCAGGACAAGGATCCATTCCCTCCTCTGGAATGTCGTTCTGGGGTAATTCTTTCCATAGTCAATGGAACCCTAGACAAACTTCTATGCCTCTCCCAGCAGGACCGACATGGGGTAATCCTTCTCAAAGTCTATCAAACATGATGAATGCCCAACATCCTATGTCCTTTATGAGGAATCATCCAATGATGTCTCCATAGATGAAAAATCCTTACGCTGGTTAGGGCCACGGTTTCTACCAGAATCTAGGCTAGCAATCAAACTTTTCTTGGCAACCTGGTGCTAGTCAAACTCCAGGACCCTTTTTCCCAGGCTATCAACAGCAACCCAAACTACCATTCTTGGTGACATTACACTTGTCATATTTTACAAGGTTGTTAAATGATCCTATTTTTCACGATCCACGTTGGCCTCCTATGCCAACGAAGTTGCCTTAGGACATTCCAAAGTTCGAGGCCAAGCCTAACGAAGATCCAGGTGATCACGTGACTACCTTCCATCTTTGGTGTTCATCTAACTCATTGAAAGATGACTCCATCTAGTTGTGATTGTTTCAACGCACTCTTATCAGGAGTTCCGTGAAATGGTACATAGAGCTTGATCGCTCAAGATACTCTTCTTTTGGCAAACTGGTGATCGCCTTCCTTAACCATTTTCAGTTACCTGTGAGATACAACGCTGGCATAGAGCTGCTAGCCAATTTCGAACAGATGACAGTGGACCATATCTCTGATCATATCCAAGAGTGGAGAATCCGAAAGAGTCTAATCAAAGTACTAGTCCCACCAACATTCCATCTTGAGTGGTTCCTTAAGTCTTTAGTCCCACAATTATCCAAAGATGTCGCAACTTCAGGAGTTTTCTTCGAAGAAGATGCCATCATGAGGGCTCAATAGTTTGAGCTCATCTATTCTCAGTCTGGTTTATTATACAACATCCTGTCGGATGCACCACGATCAATACTAAATAAAACTAGATAGAGAGCTAGACCACATGCCGATGGTATTGTTGACTCAGCACAAACCAAGCCCGCTGAGAAATTGACTAAGAAATTGCAACAGTCATATATACAACACTCAGCGGCCAACCAGAATACTACTTTGGCTACTCCTCCTACCCAAACATCGGAAGTACACTCCGTGCAAACGATTAACCCAAAGGCCACCCAGCAGCCTGAAGGGAAGAAAAAAAAATGAAAGAAGGGTAAGGGGGAGAAAAATCCTACTGATACCGCTGGTGAGGGCACCATAGAAAAATGAAAGGTGAGGTATCTGTGTAACTTGTGTGCGGAAGAACACCCGACCCATCTTTGTCCTTGAATTGCAGAGGCCCAAAAGTTTGTCACACAGCAACAACAAGCCATGTTGACTAATCCCTTTCATCATGGGAAAAATTTAACTCAAGCCTCTACAAGTGTCGAAGGGGGCAGCCAAGAAACCTTGCCTCCTCTAAACAATTCCTCATCCACAAATGTATATATGGTTAGGGGTGATGCTTTCATAACGACTAGAGCGCACGACTATAGTAAACCAAGCGCCTCTGAGAAGGATAAAGAAGCTAAAATCCCATCTCTTCCTCTACAGATCAAGAAGATGTTGGGTGAAACAATGACATGCATCCCAAAGGGTGCATTTAAGAAAGCTTCTCACAACCCAAACGCAAGGGACGCCCAAAATTACTCTGTGGTGGAAAATTTATCACAAACCCCTTGTGTGATGTCCACTTTGGAGGTCCTCCAAAGCTTCCCTGCTCAGAGGAAAGCCTTGTTAACTGCTTTAGGCTCTACTGAGATTTGTAACCTGGGTACCATCATGTTAGATACGACTGACTTAAAACCTCGTCTGCCTTACCACGTCGCGTTTCATAGAGTAGTGGCTCATCCCACGAAAACTTTTATAGGGAATATCTTCCGCATGGTGGTCAACAAGGGCGCTTCGACTTGCGTTATGTCGTTAGCATGTTGGAAGGCCATTGGTTAGCCTGCTTTGTCTCCATCGCCTACTCTCCTCACTGCGTTCGACAATCATTCTTTCCAACCACATGGCATCGTTCCTTCTTTCCCTGTGCAGTTAGGAGGAAAGACTGTGTGCATTGAAGTAGAGGTAGTCGATGCCCCCCTTGACTATAATCTCTTGTTAGGTCGAAGTTTGACTTATGCTATGCAAGCTGTGGTTGCTACAGTTTTCTGAGTCTTATTGTTTCCACATGAGGGTCGGATAGTGACCATCGATCAATTGTCCTTCTCTAGACCTGACCCAGCTTTGGGGGCATCCACGGTTCCCATGATTGATAATCCTCAAGCCGGTGTCATTAACGTAGGAGTTGGTTTGTACCGATCCTTGATGGGTACCTTTGATTACCCACCTCCTCATGACGATGTCAACTTTATATTGAATTACCACAAGGCTGAGATTTTTCATGTTTCATCGTTCCGCATGACTTACTTTGAGGATCCGTGGATTCTTCCTTCCCCATTAGCTACGATGGATGAGACAGGGCACTCCGGCATGTCCATGCCCTTGTCGGTTTCTGAAGTAGTGTACTCTTTAGTCAAACAAGCTTTAGCTAACCCTGATTCGACTCCCGCACAAGAATTGGATCCACTTCCAGAGCCTATTTGGGCTCAGGATTCTCTTGCTACCACCGATTCGTTAGACTTAGTCTTGCCTTCCAACGAAGCAGTAATCGAAGCAATGACTAGTCCAGACAAACCTTGGGACGATCTTCATCACAGATCATATTTCCTCCTAGAGTTACACCAAATCGAGGCAAGAGAATTCACTATGACCATGACGAGAGATCAGCCGTGTCCTATTAACCTCTTAGCTACATAGGAAATTTATGTTGAGGGAAATATGGTGACTATCACTGCAACTATACCTATCAACATCTCCTGAAACCCTGGCGTCGTGGAGAATTTCTTCGTCAGAGCGGATTGCTCCCCCGAAGAGATTCAAATTTACACGGATCTTTTCCAAGAATTCCGCGATGTTTTTTCCTAGACTTATGAGGAAATTCCAGGCATCGATCCGAAAATAGTTGAACATGAAATCACAATGTATCATGATGCTAAGCCTGTTCGGAAAAAAATTCGTCCAGTCAATCTTAAGAAAGCAGTAGCCATCAAGATTGAGGTTGAGAAATTTCTCAAGGAAGGGTTCATTTACACTATCCATTTCACTCAATGGGTTTCAAACCCAGGGCCGCTCGATAAGAAACAATGCATGATTCATGTATGTACCGATTTCTGTGATTTGAACAAAGCATGTCCAAAAGATAATTATCCAACCCCATTCATTGACCAGATCATTGATGAATGTGTCGGTTGTGAATCCTTTTCATTCATGGATGGTTTTTCGGGATATAATCAAATCCAAATCAAACCTGAAGACCAACACAAAATGGAATTCATCTGTCCATGGGGTACGTTCACCTATCGTAAGATACCTTTTGGCCTTAAAAATGTGGGAGCCACTTTCCAGTGGGCCATGTCTTTTGCGTTTCATGACCTCAAGAATATAGTCAAGGCCTATCTAGATGATTTAGCATCACGCTCTCGCAAGTGAACGGATCATCATACACACCTCAGACTAATCTTTGAACATTATCGCTACTTCAGGATTCGCTTGAATCCCAACAAGTGCATCTTTTGCGTCACTCCAGGACATTTGTTAGGTTTCATCGTATCAACAACATGGATCATGGTTGATCCTCTTAAGGTGGAGGCAATAATCCAGTTTCCCCCCCCCACGCACAATCTTACAACTTCAAAGTCTTCAAGGCAAGGAGAACTTCTTACGACGCTTCATCGCCAACTATGCCGAAATCACCAAGGGCTTTATGTGTTTACTGAAGAAAGATGTTACTTTTTTTTGGGACGAGGCTGCTCAACGCTCTTTCGACGCATTAAAACACACCCTCACAACCGCACCTCTGCTACGACCACCTAATTATAACAAGGATTTCCTATTATATATAGCTGTCGCAGAGTCAACCATAGGCATGGTTTTAGTTCAGGAAGATGATTCATTTTCCGAATACGTGATCTATTACCTGAGCTGAGGCCTCGTAGGACCAGAACTTAATTATTCCCATCTCGAAAAACTTGCATTGGCAGCAGTTCATGCTGTTCAATGGTTCCGTCACTATGTCCTGTTTCGCAAGACCGTTGTTGTTGTTGTCGTGAATCCATTCGAGTACATGTTGACACGACAAGATATCAGTGGGAAAATTAGTAGATGGATGGTCATCCTCCAATAATTTGACTTAGACTTCATTTCAGCGAAGTCCAAGAAGTCATTGGTCTTCGCAGAACTTATTTCAGAACTTCTGGTTAAGTCAGGTGATGTTGTGCTTGAGGAATCGCCTATCTGGAGGGATATGTTTTTGATTGAATCTTCAAACCCCTAATACGGAGATATACTAATCTATCTCCAGAATTTGAAGTGCCCCACCTCTGCTCCTCGTGACGAGCGTCGACAGATACGCCATTAAGATAAGAATTATCTCATACTCGATGATACATTGTATCGAAGAGGTGTAGACTGCATCTTACATCAATGTCTCACTCATGAGGAGGT
The DNA here is from genome assembly GCA_009831015.1 of Picea engelmannii. NCBI lineage: Eukaryota > Viridiplantae > Streptophyta > Pinopsida > Pinales > Pinaceae > Picea > Picea engelmannii. The sequence goes on from ML784317.1 coordinate 638,573, forward strand.
TGTCATAGTGCTCAACGATTGTCATACAGGATCCTGTGGCGGTCACTTATCTAGGTTGGCAATAGCCCAAAATATTTTACGAGCAGGTTACTTCTGGCCCACACTTATCAAAGATTGTATCGAGTCAGTCAAGAAGTGTCATACATGCCAAATCTTCTCTCGGAAGATGAGGGTACATCCAGCTCCTATGTTTCCTATCATCAAATTTGGTCCCTTCACTAAGTGGGGGATTGATTACACTACATTCAACCCCCCGTCAGCAAGGGGGCAACACTATATCATCGTAGTTGTCGACTACTTCACTAAGTGGGTCAAAGATATGCCAACATTTAAAGATTATGGAGAGACTACAACTCTCTTCTTATTCAACCAGATTATAGCACAGTTCGGTGTCCCGAGAGAGATTGTCACTGACCATAGCAGTCACTTTCAGAACCAAATGATGTCTGAATTAACATCAAATCTTGGGTTACAACAGGAACATTCGTCACCTTACTACCCCGAAGCCAATGGGTAGGTGGAAGCTATAAACAAAACTCTTAAGACTATCCTACAATGAACTATCAACTCAGCCAAGTCAAATTGGCATTTTTTGTTATACTTAGCATTATGGGCTTACCGAACATCTATTAAGACTGCAACCGGTTTCTCACCTTTCCAACTCATTTATGGGTTGGAGGCAGTCTTGCCCATCGAATGTCAAATCTCATCTCTGAAATTGGCAGTACAGTTATTGCTAGACACTTCTCCACTTGAAGAGCGGTTAGTACACCTGGAGTAGCTTGATGAGCAGCGTCTTGATGCTACCTTGGCCAATGAGGCTCATAAACATAAGGTCAAGTGTCAATATGATAGGTTCGTTTGTCCTCAGATTTTTTCTGAGGGTGACCTTGTCCTGGTCTATGACCAAGATAAGGACCCCCTGGGGGCAGGAAAGTTTAAACCCATGTGGTTCGGACCCTTCATTATTAAAGAGTTATTAAAAAAGGGCTCTTATCGTTTGGTCGATTTTGAAGGGAATGCTTTGACAGAGCCTAGAAATGGGCTCTACCTCAAGAAGTATTACTCATAGAATGGTCACTGTGGGTAACTTTTTGTAACATATGTATATTCTTTGTACTATTACTTCTTTACATTTCTTTTAAAAAGTGTTATGGACATGCCATTGATGGTATCTTTCATCAATATGGCAGATGTCAAGTGAATCCAAGGTGTTCTTTGGGTATGCGGACGGTGCTAGTTGACACACGCGGAGGCTTGCCTCCGCAACTTGGGTAATATTTACACCACAGGGCCAGTTGTTATCTTCTGGAGGTAAATGCTTAGGTGACACCACAAATAATGTTGTCAAGTATAGTGCAGTTATTGAGTTGCTTCGTAACACATTGTCATTGGGTATCTTTCATCTCTGGGTCTATCTAGATGCTCAACTGGTTGTGTTGCAGCTAAACAGAATATACTGGGTTCATGATCCAACCTTACACCGACGATTCCTTAGGGTACATCTCTTAGAATGCAACTTTGATTATATTATATATTTTCATGTTCCTAGGAGATTAAACCAAATCACAGATACTCTAGCTAATCAAATTTTAGATTGGCATCTTGCCCACATATAAAAAGATCATGGACATAAACATGTAAATACATTTTTTCACACATAATCCATAAGACACAAAAAGAGATAAAAAACCATATATAAACATCATAAAATCCTCAGAGTACATAGATGGGCGCAAGCACCTCAAAAGTGGGAACAGTAACGAGTCACTGGGCTTATGCCCTCAAGAAATATATACATATCAATGTTTGTGGCACATAAAAGTCTAAAGTTTGCTCAGGGCCTATGGGCCCTGTTATAATCATGTACAGCTTGGGCTAAATGCCTAAAAAATCGGACCCATGTCCGAGGTGCCCCCACAACATGAGTCTGCATGGAGGGTGGCAGGTCCTTTATCTCTGCCATGGGGACTGTGCGAGTGAGCACAGTAAAGTTCCGCTCAATTCACCTCAGGACCCTCTCGGCCTCTCCTGCTGGGAGGTTCCCTGCTACTGTTGCTCCTCCAGCGGTGGCAGCTGCGGCTTCTGGCCATGGGCGATGCCTGTTCCATGCATAGTCGGCAGGTCGCACGGGTCCCACATCTTCATGCAATAAACGTTCACCCATCAAAAACTTTGGTATACAAAAACATGATATGTATATCAAAAAAGACATAAAAATTGCATATGCAAACAAAAAAAATTATACAGGTGGGGACTTACCCATCTCCCCTTGCTCCTCACCAGGAGGCACTCGTATCTCTGGATCTCTGGAGAAGTCGATCCCCTCATATGGGTAGTCCTCTATAGCAGGTATCTGTCATGACAGCCAGGCAAAAAATTCTTCATTGAAGGCCTCCACGGTCCTTCCACCACCCTGTCGCAGCAGTAATACTGCCCATCTACATACTACGGGGAAAGTGGTCATATGTCCTCGTACTGTCAGCCGAGGAATGAAGCACGGAACTCTCTCGAAAAAGAATGAACAGAGGATGGTCCCAAACCCGAAGTTCCTATGTGTTCGCTGCCGACAATCTGTCAATTGCCTCTTCATGCACTCCAACAGTTTGGTACTCCAATCAAAAATTTATGCATTGATGCACTAGATCGCACAATTCATTTGTGCGCATGAGACCTGATGCACGGCTACTGAGCTGGTAATCCGCCCAATGAGCAATAAAATAGTCTGTATGGTGAGGCTAGTAATCCTACTAACAGGTACCGAGGAACCTCTATGATCGGTATCAGCCTCACGGTACTCATCTATCAGCTCCAAGACCTTGCTCGGCCCCGCAGGAAAAGTCTGAAAGTTGACTGGTTCCCCTCTCCTTGAGAGGCCAGACAGAAAGTAAATATCCTCGGTGGTGGGCACCAAGGATTTCCCCTCTAGCATGAACGCCTATGCATCAGGGTGTCAGTAATCAATCAAGGCATTCAGTAGCCTTGGTTGCGCACGCATGAACAGACATAACGATAATTTTACCAACCCGCACTGCGTCAGCATGGCCACAACATTCGAATCTGCAACCACTAACTCATTGGTGGCCTCATTCTCCCTTTCCCTCCACTGAACATACATCCTACTAACACAACACGGTAAAGGAGGGTCAATACATGTTTCCATTGGCTTTTTCATCATGCGGGGGGGTACACGCACCCTGTAGAGGTGACAGTCATGGGTACCCACGTGCAGGATTTTCTCTACATGTGGGTACCCGTAGGCTGTCCCTGGACAACCTGCATTTACCTAGGGCCGACCTTTTTGAGGTCGATGCCCACCCCAAAAATCAACTCAATGCTACAAAGGAAGTATTGAATAGCTAGACAAGGGAGTTTGTACTTACTTGGTCCAAGCAGAAGTCTGTTTCGTCCACTGTAGCTCCCGGAATCACGATCTTTGGCAAAGGCGGTCTTTTGGCTCCAGAGTCAATTTCCAATTCAGCAATGGTGATAATGAGCTGCCAACTTCTATTTATAGACTTTTTGGCATCATTTTGTCACTTTTTTGGCCCCCCTTATCAGTTTCTTTATATCAAAAACCATTTTGAGTGATCCAGGAGTTATATGAGAGGGATTTGAACATGTATTGGGACATTTTTTTTTGAGTTTCGAAAAATAAAAATAAAAAAATATATGGACGGTCCATAAAAAAAAAAAAAAATCAAAAATCAAAAATCAACTTGAGTATATAGGTTAGGATATTACCCCAACTTTTGCATCTCGTTGTCTTTTTTATGCTATAGAATCGATCCCATCTGGTGGTGACACAGAACCGGCATATATGTTATAGAAGTGTCGCAACTTGGTGGTAGAGCTTACCAAAACATGGATGCCCTAGGTAGGTCTTGGTTGCATTATGGTGTCCATGCCGTTTCTAATAACACTGTAGGCTCGGGAGTCCGTATAGGCTTTCTTGAATACAAGTTTGAGCCTCATTCGCATGGGTCTTTTTCACTCTTTGTCTTACCCTCCGGACACCCAAAACATAACAGGTCTCCTTTTAAGCCCTTTTCAGACCCTCTAAAAATGAAAATATTGTCGAGCGATCTTGTGACCTTTCACGCTCGTTAAACTGAAATTTGAAGTCACGTCTGTCCGGCGGTAGTTTACCCCTTTTTCAATGTGGACAGTCAACTATACGAACAAAGGAACACTCTATTGAATTCCCATTCTTTAGAAGAGTATCCTCAGGTATGATTTTATTCCTTTTTTGGGCCTGAGGGACTAAATTTATGAAAAAGAAACCCCCACGGAGTCCATAGTTAAGCTCTTTTCAGACTCCCTAAAATTGAAAAGATCGTTGAGTGACCTTATTCTTTCACACTCGTTAAAATGGTCCAGAAGAACATTCCTGATGGAGTCCATAGTTAAGCTTTTTTCAGACTCCTTAAAAGTGAAAAAATAGCCGAGTGATCTTGTCCTTTTCACACTCGTTAAAATGGTTTTGAATCGATGTGTAATCGGTGCTAGTTTATCCCTTTTTCGAACCGACTAGACTATTGTCGAAAGAGGTACCCCAATGGAGCTTCCTTTTATGATTTTTCAGACTCTCTAAATATGAAAAACCAGCGAGCTTCCCTTCTCTGGGCTCATTAAACTTACATCGAAGGATGTTACCATTGTGTGTTCTATCATCCGCATTTTCATATGTTACCCATTAGCCTTGTAACAGTTTGCTTCTGCGTCTTAAAACCTTTGGCCACTAGAGGATTTTTCCCAAGTATCATTTCCCTAGAACATCAGTCTTGTCCTTGTGCCTTGAGCTTGTATGTTTGCAGTACTTGTTCCTCCATTGTAACGTAATATTCCTTTATTCTTTTTCAAAAATTATCAAAAGGAACAAAAAAATCAAATATACCCCAAAAAGAGGATGGGAAAAGTATTTTCTTTATTGGTAGCATAATGAGTCGCCCTTGGATGAAGCACATATGTCCATTTGATCATCAGACTATGGGATGTAGTATGACCTTAGGAAGATTTTTCTCACTATATAGAGTTGTGTCCTCCACCATTTGGTTACTCTTCCAAACATATGGAGAGTTTGTGTTGCCTCCTGCCAGGGGTGATTTTAAGAACCCCCCCTAAATTTATATGTATAATAAATGGGTGAATCCCCATGATACATAGGAAAAATTGAGGGCTATTTTATCAATAATATAAAATGTATATATAATTTTTTGGCGAATATTTTAGTCAAT
>ML784317.1:674662-710740 GCA_009831015.1 Picea engelmannii
GGGCTACCTGACCAGGATTAGATGGTCTGATCAGATGCATTCACTAACCTAACAACATTGAAAATTTAAAAGAACTTGGTCATGCTTGAAAGGTATGACCAAATTGTTATTATTGCATGGGGCCTTTGCTTCAATTCTTTTCTACCCTCTTTTCTCTTTTTCTTTTTCTTTTTTATTTTCTTTTTCTTTTTTATTTTCTTTTTCACAAATTATTTGCAGAATGCAATATCATTTGTGAACCAAATCACCAGATTCAGTTAATATCCAAGTCATAAGATGATTCCCATAAATTATGGGGTGATAACACATACATTATGAGGTTGAGGGCCAAGGTAAAGTTTACTCCTTCAACTATCATTTAATTACACATTAAAATTTACCTTTAAAAATAAAACATTAAATACATAATTGTGACACATCCCCGGGTAACTCAATACTTTAATGTCATGAAAATTAATTTTCTCTCTCGGGTTGGAATCCCTCAACTGGAATTGCAATAGATTTGGATTGTAATTAATCTAAAAATAATGCTAAATCCATATACATGATTGGAAAGAAATTTATAAACCAAATAGATTTTAACAAAATTTAACTCAAATCTAAATTCATCAATTAACAATTGAAAAACATCAGATCCACATTTATGTTGAACCATAGCCTGGCCAGTTAAGCACTCTGCTAGACTTGGGGAAGTGGTTATGAGGAGTTCTAATCACAGGTAAATCTTAACTTACCCAAGCCTCCCAAGCACTCATAATTAAAGAGATGAGGCAACAAAGAGCAGGGTTAAAAGGCACAAGACGCAATGAAAATTCCCTTGCTAAAAGTGCAGGGGTTGCTGAGGCAAAAACGAAACCATAGAGTGGAAACTCTCGGCAAAAATGAAACCACAGAGTGGAAATATTTCACCTCTTAAGACTTGTAAATTCAAAATTAAGATGCATCTAAATTAGTATATTTAGATAAACAAATTGCTTTCATTTTTTAACTTTACAAAGATATTTTTTTTAATATTATTATTTATTTTCTATCATTTAAATAATGAAATATTTGACTCCATCCTTTTATTTTGCACAATAAAATCACATTAAGATCATCTACCTGTGGGTCCAAATGATTTGATTAATATTGGATTTGATATAGCTTGGGGTTCAAGGTAAACTTAGAAGTTGGTAGATTTTCATATTCAGGCTAACAAATGATTCTTAATGGCCAAGAGCCTTTCTCAATTGACCAGGAATGACAACTTATTGTTTTAAATGGATAAGTAACAGGCAGTCGAAAACGCTATAGCCATCACCTGGCAGCAGGAAGATTCACCATAGTTATAGTAAATATTTGTCTACACCCTATTTGATTTCAAAGGGACAACATTGCTTGAATGTAGAATAAAATACACATGAAATTCACAGTGGGAATACGTTTGTTCCATATTTATCTCATATTTATCTTGTAAACAGATCTTTGCTTTAACATTTTCACTTTTTGAAAAATTAAGAATAAAAACCTTTATAGGAAGGATGTATTTTGTATTCAGATGTTTCCTTTACCCTGTGCACTTTTTGAAAAATTAAGAATAAAAACCTTTACAGAAAGGTTGTATTTTTTATTCGGATCTTTCCTTTAACCTATGCACTTTTGAAAAATTAAGAATAAAAACCTTTACAGGAAGGAAGCTTCAACGTTGATGGTGATAGTTTCTTATGTCTCTCTATAATATGTGAAACATTTTACTGTTTGTTTTTTACATCTAATTTGTTGTTTCCATGTACAATCACAAGGTATCATCAAAAAATTCTAAATCAGTAATGGTCAGCATCGGTGTTGAGGGTGATAGTTTCTTATGTCTCTCTCTAATATGGGAAGTGTTTTGTTGCTTGTTTCTTTCCTGTAATTTGTTATGAAATTGTACATTAAGGTAAACAATTAAATTAATATTATAAATTAATAGTTAATAATTCATCGGGAATTACCCACGAATTTCTCTCTACATTAACACAATTTTTGCAGGCATGGGATCACTAAAAGAACTAGCTAAATTTCCCAAATGCAGGGCTAAGGTGCCCACCAAAACGCAGAAAATCTAGCAAGGAAAAATGGAGCCCTGGAAAGGGAAATTCGTAATGTTTTCAAACAATACACTACTGTATAAAACACTAGGATAAATCACCAGTGCAGAGGCGATTTGCTGAAGTAAAAGTTGGGGAGAATTACCAACACAAAAATTATTCGTGGAGGAAAAAACGACTGGGTAAATATTAACATAATGTGTGTTGTATGGTGTGCAGTTTGTGAAGAACTGGGCGAATGATAACAATGCAGAAAAAAGAGAGGAGAAAATAAACGACCTAAGAAAACAAAAGGCTGGGTGGTAAAGTATATCTCTTCAAGGTTAGCAAGTATCTGAAAGTGATTGGTACCTAACAAAATTTACACATCTATTATAAATCTGCCCCTAAGATCAACAGTTTGATTGTTCGTTCTTTATAATTAATCTAAGAATATAAGTTGCGTCCAACCCATGAAAGGGTGTGTGTGAAAAGATACAATAGAAAGAAAGTAAAACACTTAAGGGAATAGGAGAAATCGATTCTTCATAAGGCTTTGCACAAATTCTCATTCATTAACTAATTACAACAATTAAACAACACATAAATCATAATCACAGCATCTTACGATAATCACAATGACAATCAAATTAAAACTTAAGGAAATTTGATCTCAAAATAGGAGTACCTTAATCGACAATGAAAATGTTTCCACATGCTTGCGCTCTGTCCATATCCATGCTTTCTAACTGTGAATACCTCACTGGTACCTCCCAGACAACGCTAGGGGTACTATTCTTCCTTCTTATCTCCTTGAACTGCAAAGGAGCCACACAAACAACCATAGAAAAATATATCGCAGCTCATCTCGCAAGGTCGAGCTACCACTCTCTATTTGAGCTGAGAATCCCAACTCCCAGAAGAAAAAATAGCCAAGAAAAATTTTGACAGTGTAACCTTACGCATACCAATCGTGATCCATTCCCTTCTCTTTCATTTTTTTTATAGAATTATCTCAGTTACTAGTTGCCAAAATGAACATTAAATTCCTTTTGTTAAATTTTTATTAGGAATATTCTCCCTCGTAAACTTGTCACCCGATCCCTTAGTTACATCAAAATTTCATTTAATTAATTTGATTAAATTTCCAATTTTCCTCACCCACCTAATAGTGTTCCTAAAAACACTCCTCGATGTCCCTTTATTCCCTCACATTACCTTAGTGACTGACGCCTTTCTTAAATCTTAGTTGAGTTCATTTTAGGAAATTTCTCTATACTAAATTCCTTTTGTGTTCCACATTCATTTTGCAATTAATTTCCCCTTTTGTCTAAGTTCAAATTTAGCAAGTTTTTCACAAAAACAACAATTAATCCTTTAAATAATTTAATCCTCCATTAAATTCTAAATTTTATTTCCCCCCTTTTAATTCTAATTTGATTTTTCCCCCTTTTATTAATTTCTTAAATAAATTTTTGTCCTCGTGTCCTACTTAGACCTAGGATTTAATTTCAACTAGGCTTAGCAATTTTTTAAGGGAAAAGTTATAATTAATATACTTTATTGATGCATAATAATTTTAAGGCTAACCATGTCAAGGCAAGATATTTTTTTCTAGGTACCTAGGTTCATTGACACACTAGTTTTAATACCGCGATGTTCCCTTCAAGATGCACTATGTGCTCCAAGGGTGCCACTTGCCTTCATTCAAGTTTCATCTATGCGATGTTCCCTTCAAGACGCACTACGTGCTCCAAGGGTCCCATACTCCTTTTGGATGATTTTGGTAGATGTCAAACCCTTGAATTCAATCCTTTGTCAGGTGACCTTGTGGGAGACTAAGGGACTCTAAGGAATAGGGACCCTACCTTATTGCATTCCCCTTATAATCTTCTTCTTCCCACTATCTGAGTCTTCCCTCACGACATCATGGATTTCTTGAGCTAGGTAATCGTTAACCTATAGTTAGAGCCCCAGCATGAGTGCTAGTAGGTTGTGGTAGGGTTGTTGCCACACCTCTCCCTCAATATCTTTGGTTGTCATGCATGACCCCTTTAATCTAGATGTGAGTCTGATTAGCAAGCTATCGTCAGCCTGCATCCATCAACAAACATGTCAACGATCCATAAACAACATCATAATATCAGTGATATGTCACATATGCAATAACATAAATATGAAAACCATAAACAGTCCACTCCCTGACTCGATCCAGAGTCCAAGGATGTCCATTGATGCCATCGACATCCCCAATCTGTCAAGTGTCCTACACACTTAGGACAAATCATTTAATAGCACATGTCTATACATAATAACATAACATAACATCATAAATCACAATCTCATCATTAGAATCCCTAAGAAAAGAAGTCACTCATATAATGAACCGGATCACTTGCACGCAAGTGTCTTCAAAGAATAAGTCACATCATAAGTGAGAGCAAGAACATGATGTTACAACCATTTATAACAACTTCAAAGCATCAAAGACATATATTGAAAAAACTAGAAAAACTATGATGCTATATATAATGAACATGAATATATTTAAATATAAAAAAATTTAACATGTAGAAGATAATTTATATATGTGTAAATTGTAGAAGGAAATTTTTAAGATAATCTATGTGTAACATGTTAAAATTTAAGGGAAAAAAATATAGCTAGATAAAAAGGAAATATTTATTTTAATTTCTAAACATTAGCTACGTGTATGTTACAATCAGCAAGACATTAAAACTTCAAATCCATAATCTGGTAGCCTAAAATTAATCAATGACAAAACATTTACTTAGCTTAAACAAGAAACAATACTACCTGATATGGTGTTGCTATCATCTTATATATATGATCAAAAAAATCTTCAAGGGATCAATGATCAAACCCTCAGAGAAAATATCATCATGAAACTTGGAAAAAAACTCCAAGAAGAACTTTTAGGGTAAAATATCAATGGACTAACCAACAACATACATAGGTGGAAGCAACAATATAAGAGGACATCAGAAACATACATAGGGTGGCATTAGAAATGATATGAGGAGAGCAACAACAGAAAAAAAATGTGTAGGGTGACAACAGCAAGGAGAACCAGAAACCCCAAACAACAACCAAGAAGAGACCTGCGACAAGATGGAAAACACCCTTAGGGATCATCAAAAACAAGAGGCTAGAGAGGTAAGCCCATGGTGGCTTAATACACCAAGAAGAACTATCCTAGAGGGGTCACAACCACTTAATTAAATAATTAAATAATTTAATCAAATAATATTTCATAACATAAAATATTAATTGTTAAATCATAAAAATCAACAAGAAAAAAATAATTAAAGGAGAGGGGATCCAAAGTCACGGCGGCTAACTTTATTTAGGAAGAAGCAAAGAACAAAACCAAAAACCCACAAAACAATTAAGTGGGGCATAACTCAAGCAAGGAGGGTTTCAAGATAAAGTCAACAAGTTAAGTTATTCTTTAGTGGGAGAATGGACACATGATTCTCATGATATAACTTATAATATTTTATCATCCCAGCATACGAGGAAGATTAATGATGTGATCATGCCATTCTTAACTTCTCCTAGGTCTCATGGACCATACTAGGAGAGAAGAGGGTAACACATTATCTCATCTTGGTACTTAACCAAGAAACAAAATAAACCAAAAACGAAAAACCCACACAACAATTAACAATATGAGTGGTTTCTAGATTTTTCACAAACAAATACATAGAAAAATGAAAGTAAGAGAATTATTTTGAAGTCGTTCAAGTAATTAATACAAGATATTGCACTTATTGCATTATTTTCCACTGTAATGACGCAACCACGATGATCACAACAAGAAGATAAAAGGCACACAACGAGTGACGACAAGCATTAAATGACCACTGGGTTATGTACCATACGAACACAGATGGGAGAATCCATAGTAGTAGATTTTACTATTTCTGCACAGGAAAGCAGGGCATTTAATCTTAGTTCTTTGCTCCGGAGAAAGTGAAGGTCAGATAGGCTCCTGCCCGACTGCTCAGGCAAAAACTAGTAATCCTCGTCAGGTGTGTCGCAAGAGTGGAAATCTTGCCTTTAAAGGGCCTGAGACTCTTGATACGGCATTGGATTCTTTACACAAAAACAAATATCACACACATAGACATATCTACTAAGGCTACCTGGAGGTGTCTACATCCCACCCGATACAAGCAGACCGAGAAAAGAAAGCCAACCTAGTACAACAAAATCAACGGACAACCACGACCTCTATGGAAGACGCAAGTCAAAAGGACACTAACAATAAGCGACCATTACTTACGACTCAGCATAACCTATGACTCAACTGGCCACAATTATAGATCATTTACTTCGTTTAAATCCATTAGTTGATAAGTCATCAACCCAACCATAAAGATGAGTACGCATGATAAAATTCTAAATCTATCTCATAATGATTTATTGCTCTTAGTTTAAGGACCTTACCCTTTTAGGTTGAAAATTGAACGTCCTTCTAATGATCAACCTTACCATTACATTTATTCTACAACAATATTGTAAACAATTATCAATGTCCTTACTTTCCTGTGATGTCAAGGCTATATAGCATTTTTCCATAAGCAAGGATAGTACATTTACAATATAATGACCTTGCAAATTCACTAACTAATTTCCAAATAAAATTATAATGACATCACCATAGCACTAGCATTATTACATTTATGATATAAGGACTTGCAAATTCACTAACAAATTTCCAAATAAATTATAATGACATCACCACAGCGCTACCATATCTTGCCTTCTCTAACACAATGTCATGGTAATTAAATAATGAGGATTGTATCTTATGTTGTGCTTCCAATAGTGGAACTACCAAAAACCTGTCCATAACAACCATGTGCTGCCTTTATAACAGAATAGCAGTGTAATTTAACTAAATGGCTTTCCTTGTTGTCAATAAAATAATCGTTGATTGCATAATAAGATAAAATCAATGGGAAAACATATTAGCATGTAATTTAAACTAATGATGGCTTCCATCACAAGACAATGTAAATAAAATGGTTGATGATAACATAATAAATTAATTTCAATGGGAACGCATTATAAAATTGGATTGCTGAGGAAATCCCAAGCAGTGTCATCTAACTAAAAAAGGGATTTTCATCACAAGGCATTGTAATAGAATATACGATGACCATCATAAAGCCATCTATATGATTACTTCAAGAGCATAGCCAGCTGGATGGTTAAGTGCTGGAAAGGATTTGTCAGAATATTGAGCAACATGGTAGCTTGTGTTTTTACTGCTATCAATAAATAAAAGGCGAAGATCAAGCATTTGAAATCCAGTAACCAGGTGACAGAGCAAGGCAGGGGAGTGGCATTTAAAAGGTAAGGCAACAGAAGTTGTTTTCTTTTGAAAACAGAAACTGCCCAAGCCAGGACAAAAAGCCATTAGAGTTTTTTTTTTTTTTTAAAAGGGGGAAAACGCTATGCCAGACTCATAAACGCAAGGTTGTCAGCTAGGAAATAGAACTGCGGTACTGCGTGCCAGAAGGGGGTTTTTATTTTTATTTTTAAAAACTGAACTGTCAAGTAGCAAGCGCCACCGAGGCTCGTCCGAGGAGGCTCAGTTTGCTACCGAAATTATAAGGCAGGGGCACTCTGCAGAAACGCCCAGGAAGTTTGCTGGTAGGAGAAACAAAGGGGGTCATGGTCATCCCTGTGGGCTGGGCAAGGTTGTTCCCAGGCAACTAGTGGGGAGTGCACCTGCGCGACAGTACAGTCGTTGGCACGAAGAGGTGGTGGGGCGAGGCATGAATGTTGGCACACTTCAAGCTTCCCAGTCGTGGTTCAAGGGTAAACAGTCACGCATAAGGACGCCGCCACCCACTCGCCTCAGTCGTCATCGACAACAGTCAAGGGAGTGGTTGTGAGTTCGTAAAATGCAATCACTCTAACCGTGCTTGCAGTGGACATGTTTTTAGAGTTAATAAAAACTCATTTCAGAGCACATCGCAACGCCTGTAGAAATTACCATACGCTATGAGGAGAGGGTCGTTGGGCAGAACCAAATCAGGGCGTAGCTCTAAAATGCCCCGACACATATTTGCAGTCTTTTAAAGGGATTGTTGGCATCTAAATTCCTTAACCAAGGGAGATTGAAACCCTACGGCTCGATTTTCAAGGTTGAAGTAGCAACAAAGGTAAGTTTACATGGGAAGGGCAAGACTTGTTCCCTTGTACAACATTTAATCATAGGAGACAAGCTTAAAATGACAATAAGGTGGTACAAGTAAACATTGAAGCCAGAAATTCTGGGTGTTTAATATCAGTAAAGAAAGGCTCAACGCTGAAACTTCCAGGGAAAGGATATTGGGAAAAATTTGGCAAAAACGATGGCTAAAGATGACCGTCGACTGATTGATAGCCTAGTTAAGGGGGCAAAAGAAAAAGGTGATGCAAAAGGCAGCTGATTTATGCCATCGTTATGGTAAAACAAATTAGCAGGAGGTTCTTCGATAACTTAAGTTCAAATTCACACCCGAAACCCTAAGGAATATAAAACTATACAAGAATGCAACCATACAACATATCACATGAGAAATTTATGTATAACACCACAGATATGATTATAATCACTGAGTAAATAACTAAAAACATCTGTTGAGTCCATTTACAACTGATAATCTGATCCCAACAGAGTCATAGTTCATTCAACTCTACCAAATTAAAAATACCAAATTAAAAATCATATTGTTGCCTCAACGCCGTCCCCGAGTGTCATCTGCGTGCTCCGTCCCGCTCCTGCTCACCAACTATAGAGACCTCACGGGTACCTCCCAGCCAATCTCTAGGGGTACTCTACTTCCCCCTTAGCCCCCCGAGCCGCAAAGGGGCCACACACAATCCAGATGGTATACCTAGATTCCCAGCTCGCCTTGCAAGGCTAAGCTACCACTACAGTACAAGCTAAGAAATTCCCAACTCCTCACAAGCAATCATTCCAGTCACAAATCGGCAGCATAACGATACCTAATAGCCCATCCCCTTCTTCCTCCTCTTCCCTTTCTTTTATAGAGTTTTGAGACCCACCCTTGCCCTAAATCACATTTAATTTAAGTTTTAATGAAAACCCTCTAAAAATTCTTTGTCTTACAAGTGTCACTCATCCCCCATGTTTCTCCAAAATTATTTTCTTTAACTTATTAATTGTCTATGTTTCATTTATTACTTAATTTCCCTATTTTTATTAATCCCTTCCTTTTTTTTCTTTTTTTTTAAACCAAAAGGTAAATGCGCTAATTAATCTTTTCATTTTATTTTTAAATTCATAACTTTTTATACTCCCACACGTTAAATAATTTTATTACTTATTAATTTTCTATGTTTCCTTTATTACTTTGTTTCCCTATTTTTATTAATCCCTTCCTTTTTTTACTTTTTTTTTAAACCAAAAAGGTAATGTGCTAATTAATCTTTTCATTTATTATTTATTTAATATCTTTTGTTCTTCCACAAGTTAGGAATTAATTTCTTCTTTGTAAAATTTTAAAACTATTAGATTTAATTTAAATATTACCCTCGTCATCGCCCTAAGAATTTTATGAAGACCCAACTATTACTTAGGTGGGTTTTTGTTTAATTTGTTATTTTTATTCCAGGTTATGTTCTTAAGGTTAGACTAAAATTTTACCCTGAAATTTTTAGACTTAGTACATAGATTCTAAACTGGGCGACACTGGGTTAGGGAATTTGTTTAAGGATTTATTAATGCTTTATTGTCTTATGTATATTTAGGTTTGTTTCCTTCATCCACATCAATGTGACGTGCCCTTCAGGACACACCACGTGCTCCAAGGGTGCCACTCGCCTCATTCGTTTCCTTTGCGCGATGTTCCCTTCAGGATGCACCACGTGCTCCAAGGGTGCCACTCGCTTCTTGTGTTTCTTTTGTGCGACATGCCCTTCAAGATGCACCACGTTCTCCAAGGGTGACACTCGCCAACTTGACTAATTGGTAGACATCTATAACCCCTGGAGTCAACACTCTGCCAGGTGAACTTGTGGGAGACTAAGGGCTCTAAGGAATAAGGCCCCCGCCTTATTGCATGCCCTTTAGAATCATCGTGAGTGACTGTCACAGTCTTCCCTCATGGCATCGTGGATCCTCTCGAACTAGGTAATCATTAACCTACAGTTCGAGCCACGGCGGGAGTGCCAGTAGGCTGTGGTAGGGTTGTTGTCCACACCTCTCCCTCAACCTCTCAGGAAATCGTGTGTGGCCCCTTTACTCCATATGTCATTCTAGTCAGCAAGCTATCGTCAGCCTGCATCATCAACAATCGTGTCAGAACATGTCAACATCATATCATCAAATCAATGAAATATCACAGCAAATAAATCAACCCAAATAGCACACTCCCTGACTCAATCCGGAGTCCAAGGGGTTCCACCGATGCCTTTGCATCGTCAAGGTCCAAAACCCTGCACACTCAATAAAACTGAGTCAATAGCACCTGTCTACATCAAATAGTAAAACCTCATGTCATCTATCATAACGCATCATAATCAAGTATAAATGTTTTAACATCAGAAAAGTATAGATCACTTGTGAGCAAGTGTCCTCAAATAATAAGTTTTCTCAGTGTGCCAGAGCGGGATGTTACATCCACTCTTTATCAAACTCAAACGTTAGGTGAGTGATTGTGAGAATATGTATAACACTTAAAAATTATCAGAGGCTTGTCCATGTTTAGGCATGTCCATGTACATGGACAGGGCCAAATTTGACCCAGTCCCTATATAGGGACATGCCTGAATTCAACCTTGTCCATGTATAGGCCCAAATTCGGCCATGTCCATGTAAAGGGATAGACCTTATTTTGAGCATGTCCTTGTACATGGACATGGCCTAATTCCTCCATGTCCACCTCCTAAAAAATAAAACATGTAAATAAATGAAATTTTAATTAATTGGGGAATAGGTTAAAATTTACGTAAAACTTGAACATGAAAATATTTAAATATGAAAAAAATGTAACATGTAGAAGATAATCTATATCTGTGTAAATTGTAGAAGATATTTTTTAAGATAATCTATGTGTAACATGTTAAAATTTAAGGGAAAAAAATATAGCTAGATAAAACATAAATATTTATTTTAAAATTTCTAAACATTAGCTACTTGTATGTTACAATCAACAAGACATTAAAAATTATGATCCATAATCTAGTAGCATAAAAACAATAACGGATAGGAAATTTACTTAGCTGAAACAAAAAATTAAGAGACTATGTCAGTTCCAAAATTTGAAACAAGGTGCACACTAAGAAGCATTCGAGTAATGCTAGAAAGGAAATTTGTTGTTGAATTGTGCTTGGGACCACTCTTTCAAAATACATGTTATTGGCACAAAAGATAGAGGAATGTAGAAGGGAAATAAAATTAGTTAAATACTATTAAGGGGATATTGCAGCAAAGAGTGTTTCAAGTCCATCTATTTTTGAAGACTAAGATTTAGCCTTCACTTCACCAAGACATCTTCCTTGGGAAATATTTTTTAAACACGGTCCATTATTTTCAAGTGTTGTTAATTTTTATTGTGAACACTTATTGGTTGGACAATGGTTAATGATGCATTTATGAAAATGCATGTTTTATTCTGTTATGAAACTATTAAAAGTTGCAAACACTGAATATTTTGTCTTTTAATCATGATTTACTTGGCCAATCTCTCTTATCAGTTGTTGACTAGAGAGGTTCGGAAATATTTTTGTCACCCCAAAGGTTTCACCTCAAATTCTCCATATGGAAGGCATGTCCTTGTACATGGGCAGGCCTGAATTCGGGCATTTCCATGTACAGGGACATGCCTTAATTTGGGCATGTATATGTACATAGAGAGGGCCGAATTCGGGCCTGTCCCTATAGAGGGATAGGGCCAAGTTCGACTATGTACCTATATAGGGACATGCCTGATTAATATAATTTTATTTTAAATTTTCTATTTTCAATTTATAAAGAATATTAAAAAACTAAATTATCTTGTAATCTCTCTACTTCTTTACTAGTATCATTACCAATAATCACATATCCTTATTGAACAACATTTCCCATTGATTAAGAAACTTAACTAGAATCAATCCCATTGATTGAATAAGGTGTATATAATAATCATAATAGGTTAACATAACTCGAACTTGTATCAATATCCATAATAGCTTATCATTGTCATATCATAGTATTCTATATCATGCATATTGAATTTGAATAGAACAACCTGAACATGGAAAAGCTAATACATTGCTTAAGCTGGAGTTAACACATGTATGATGATTAGGAAATCACAGTACATTGATTAGTGATTATAAATTGTTCCTTATTGATATTCAATAACGATTATTAGTCTCATATTATTATAGGGCAATGGTTTTCTCTATCACACTCTTTGAATCAGTCATATTAGCATGTTCTAATTTTGTATCCGTTGTGGTTAAGATAGCTATATAGAATCACTACTAGTTATCTTAGTAGGCATATCCCATATAACTATGATAAGCTTTATTATGTAGATTACTATGACAATGAGTATGATACAAAGATTGTTACATCACTTGAGTATGAAATCGGGCATGTCCCTATATAGGTACATGCCTAAATTCGGCCCTATCCATGTAAAGGGACAGGCCTGAATTCGGCCCTGTCAACCTCCTAAAACACAAACTGTAACTAACTAAAACATTATTTAACTGGTAAATGGATATATTTACCTGGACCAACGACAACAAAATCGGGCTTGTCTCTGTATATCGACAGGGCCAAATTATTCCATGTTAACCTCCTAAGACACAAACTATAATAACTAAAAATTATTTAATAGGAAAAGGGATATATTTACCTGGACCAACGGAAAGGAACAACAACAAGCTACAACAACCAGTAGAAACGACCTATGGAACCAACCAACAACACTAACCACCCGTAAAAACCTCCAATAGAAATGACCGCCAGCACCAACCACCAGCGAAAACATCCACCAACACCAACCAACAACTAAAACTAACTGCCAGCACCAACCACCAGCGACAACGTCCGCCAGCATCAACCACCATTCAAAAAGTTTGGGAAAATTTTACTAGTACAATGTACGGGTGATATATAAAAAAAAATTCGACCAAAATATTTTTTCAAACAAAAGATATTTTCGATCGAAATATTCTTTCATCTGAAAAAACGTTCGATCGAAAAATGTTACCCAAAAAAACAATTGTCCATCTAATATGGTACATGAAATTTGAGGCCATCATCATGGTACTGTTTGATTTGACATCTAGAGGTTCGACTGAAAACAAATTCGACCGAAAATATGTGTCTTTCGACCGAAAAAATGTCAGCAATAATTTTGGAGACCCGATTCTCAAAAAATTGTTACCCAACTTCATGATTTCACCCTAGTATATTTAGTGGAATGTTTTTATCTATTTGAAATCTATCTTAGATCATAGGAAGATCCAAGAGAGTGATCACATGTTTGAAATGGGGATTTATGCATAATATAATTAACTAATATATTGTGGAAGGATCCATTGATTCTTCCTTACATTTGGAAAATCCTTTCTCTTTTTGTCTCTGAAATTTTTCTATAGCTTGTTTGTCTTCTGCCTCATAATTTGGGTGTCCAGATCCTTTAGATCTGGGCCAGATTCAAGCATTTTTATCAATTTTTCTACATGATCGGACATGCTCTTTGATAACCATAGTAACCTATTTCAACTTATATAAATAACAAGGTGTGATGAAATCAATCTTTTCACTCCTTGTACCACTAATAGGGAAGGACCATCCCTATAGGTGCACAAAAAAAGGCTTGTAATTTGCAAAACACACTCATTTTTTATATAATTTGTTTTAGATGGTTTTCCTATGAACCCTAGGGACATTTATATTTGAAAATATTCCCTTTGTAACTTATCCTTTTAGTAAATTTTCATTCTCATTTCCATGATATCAAAAAGAAAATTTCCATTTTAGGACCTTTTTTTAAGAGTTGCATTGGAGTTTTGGTTCTGAATTTTGGGGCATGAATCTATATTTTGGAGTGATTGATATTCTCATTTGGATCTAAGTAATTTATATCTGAGAATAATAGGATATATCCTTTCCTCTAGATATATTTCATCAAAAGAGAAAATGTCATACTTTTGCATTCATTCTTTTGTTTCTTTTGGATTGGAAGGTATCTTCAAACATCACTAAAGTTTCACTCAATACCCTGAGTACTAAAAAAACTTAAAAATTAAACAACTTAATATAAAATCCATTAGACTCTTTTATTTTTAGCAAACGAACATTAGACTAGAATTTAGAGCCTTAGTGCAGGGTTGGAGTGTAAATTTTCCAAGGCCATCAAAACTATAACTAGGAGTCACCAGTGAGAGATAAATATATTAGTAGCAAGGATCACTTGTGGGGAAATATCCTCTAACATGAGAGTTAATCACAAGGTCTCACTAGAACAAGTGGGGTGATATACCCTCTTTATTTGTTTTGGTGTCTATGGTATATTATGTGTACGAGGCTTTCAGAAGTGAAAGTCCCTCTAGGTGGCATCACTTATTGATATTTCAAGATTACTTTCCATACCCATATATGTAGTCTTGACCCACAATTATTTTGTTTGTTCATCAATTGAGAAGTGGTATCCTTAGTGTCCATTCCTAGGGAATCTATAATGTGACTACGGGTGGGAGGTACTTGTGATAGCTTAGCAATACATGAACCTCTATTTCATTTCCCATAGAGGGTGTACGTATTCATGAAGGTAATTTCACCAATAAGGACATTTATCTCCCACAAAATTTCAAAACAATATAAAAATGGTTTTCAATGCCACTTTTGGAGTTGCAAAACCACTTTAGAATACCACCTATCATTGTTAACCCTTCCTTATGTTTGTCACTTTCATAACTTGACTCCATGTAACACCACCTGGTGCCTCCACATTATCCTACCCATATACATAACCTATATGGTACCATGTCACTAGTGTGGTCCATGTCATATTTTCCATTGTACATCCAAAATTGAAATCTTTTTCCAATTTTCGTAAATATATACTTTTTCCAATTTCCTCCACAAACCACCATGATTTTTTTTCCAGGATTGGATTCCTTCACTAAATTCAACCCTATAACAAACAAAATCATATTCCTTTGAGCCAAATTCCCTCTTAATTTCATCCAAAATTGGAAATTTTATCCACATGTCTATTTTTTTCCTAATTATGCCTTGAGGAATTATGTCAAACACTTTTTATATAAATTTCATTCTTTTGAATCTCCATTAAGATATTCAAACACTACACAAGAAGCATGTAAACTATTTTACTTTAAGCTATTTTCTATTCCATACAATTCTAGTGTTGTAACCATGGCTCTAATACCACTTTGTAACATACCCAATACCCTTATTCACCCGTCTAGGATACATGGTACCTCTAATTTAAAAAACAAAATCACTTGTGTACTCGAATACCAATATTCTCTTTCCCTACTATGAATTATGAATTCGCACAATATGAAAAATAGGATTATGCAATTATAATTATACATTCACTATTATAGATGTAGACTTATTATGTAAAAAAAAAAAACCCACTTTAGAATAACAAAAACATTGTTAAATGCATCATAAATAGAAATAAGGCATAAACACTTATCTTTTGAAAATTAACACCAATTGTTTGTAGACAAAGGATGTTCCACCCAAACATAGGCTCTCCATTTCATGTTTTGTTGATGCAATAGGGCCACCCCCTATCTAAGGATATGAGTCCACAAGGATGAATTTATCCAATCAATGGCTTTAGTCCTCTCACATAGCCCAATTTCATAAGAAATCATAGTATGCTAACTTATACAACAATTCCAATCCATCATCTCTCTTTCCCCTCAACCCATGCAAAAAAAGGAATGGGATCCCCTTCTCTGCGACACAGTCCCTTGGTCTATTTCACTTCCCTCTACATCTCTAGCATAGGCGAACCAGGAAACCTCCCTATTGGGGACTTTAGGAATTATCAGTTGTAATGGAGTTGTCTCAATGACAATATTTTCCTCATGCACATGAGAAAAATTTCCACATGGAATTCATAAAAACCATGCTCATTATGTTACAAGTCATAGTTCTACAAACTAATTTCTTAGGAAACTTTAATAAAGAAATAATGGAAAGAGATCCCCCACATCAACCTAAATCAAAAATCATATTTGCATGTACCCAACTAGTCACTTGGTAATTAATCCTGTGGTCATAAATTTAGGAAAAAATAAGAATATGACTTAGGATAAATTGAGATAAAGGATTTAGGATAATAATAAATATCATTATTTACCAAGTACCCTCCCTTAATCCCTTGGGCCTCCTTTAATTCATCTCATGTGGAATCATAGCCTCCATTGTTTTTTCCTTCTCTATCAATACCCAATGATTTGTTTTTATTATGAATGTAAAATATTTTCATTTTACATTATTTGGATCTCAATCATACATCATATACACAATTTTACATTGAAAATCTAGGGATCAAAACTAAGGTGTTACACTGCCACACAAGGTGCCATTACCAATATGGGTTCCATTATTAGATTTTTCACAACAATAATTGGTTTTATAGTACTTACCATTGCTATAGAATGGATATCAAGGCCTTAGATGCTAAATGAATTTTCTCAAGCTTAGTCTCCATGAGTGAGACCTCAAATCATCACATAAATTCTCTATAAGGGATCTTTGTCCTCTTTGTGGGATATGAGCACCATTAGGAATTTGTGCACACCATGGTTGGGTATTGGGTCCTTAAACATTGTCAAGGAAGGAAAAAGGATACTTGTTCCATATATAAATCTTCTTAGGCTCAAACCTTGCGAGGGAGTCCAAAAACCACTTCACCAAACTTCTATAGGAGATCCTCAGCCTCCCATTTAGAATATAGATTCCTACATAACAAGAATGGGTCTCAAGTCCTATATCATGGCCAATCAAGTATAACAAGGACCGTGTTCCTTGAACCAATATTGTTGGTCTCAACTACTAGTAATGAGGCCTTGATTGACCACATAGATAATTTGTAAGGTATATTTGGCCTCTAGTGCGATAGGGGTTCCATTAGGGTATTTTGATCACAATGGATGTGTATTAGGGCCTTAACCATGGTTAGGGAATGAAAAAAGGATTATTATTACTTGTGTGAATCTTCATAGGCTCAAGTATTATGAAGGAGTCCACAAACCAGCACATGGAAATTATGTAGGAAATCCTTGGCCTCCCACTATGAATATGGATTCTATTAGAAGGTTTTTTATGACAAGAATGAATTTCAATTCCTATACCATGGTCAGGGGAGAAAAACAAGGGCCTTATTCCTTGAAAAAATATTCTCAATATCAAGCACCATGAATGACACCTTGAATGGTGACACATATCTTCTCTATGGGATATTTTTCCTCTCGGGAGAACATGCACATCATTAAGAGGATTTCACACTATATTTGGGTTTGAGGACCTTAACCGTGATCTAGGAAGGAAAAATGGATCCTTAGGCCTTATATGAATCTTCTTGGGCTCAATCATTTTAAATTAGTCCTCAAACCACTACATTCGTCCATTTTTTTAAGTGATCCTTGGCCTTTCATTATGAATATGGGTGCTATTAATAGTTTTTTCATAATAAGAATCTAGGTCAATACCATGGTTGGGGGAGGAAAACGAGGGCCTTACACCTGAAATTAAGATTCTTAGGATTAAGAGCCATGAACAAGGCCTTGAACCACCACCCATATCCTCTCTAAAGGATCTTTGGACTATAGGTTAGACATGGGTTCCATTAGGAGGTTTTACGCATTTGGTATGGGTATTGAGGCCATAACCAAGGTAAAGGAAGGAATACGATTTTCTTATGACATATTTGAATGTTCTTAGGCTCAATAATTTTGAATGAGTACACAAAGCATTACATAGGAATTTTCTAGGTGATCCTTGGTATCTCATTAAGAATATTGACACCATTAATTTTTCTTTCACAACAACAATCTATCTTAGGGATTATACCATTGTTGGGTGAGGAAACCAAGGGAATCAAGTGTTAGGAATTAGATTATAGAGAAATAAAATAATTCATAAATAAAACACATAAGTGCATAATACAAACAAAGACACATATATACGTGGTTCACTAATATTGGCTCCGTCCACAGAGAAATTGACATTCATTCCTTTATTATTATCCAACAAATGAAGGGAAACAACCTACAACACACCCATTGTAACGTATTCTTCCTTCTCTTACAATATCCTCTCTTGGAATACAATGTTCTCTATCATACATAGAGCACAGGTAGAAAATGAAATGAATTTAAAAATAAAGT
The DNA here is from genome assembly GCA_009831015.1 of Picea engelmannii. NCBI lineage: Eukaryota > Viridiplantae > Streptophyta > Pinopsida > Pinales > Pinaceae > Picea > Picea engelmannii. The sequence goes on from ML784317.1 coordinate 693,133, forward strand.
GCCTAAGGTCAAAAAAGGGAAGAGAATTCACATCTGATGAATTTGACAATTATTGTGAAAGTATGGGATCAAGAGACAATTTTCTATTGACAAAACCCCTCAACAAAATGGAGTAGTAGAAAGGATGAGCAGAACAGTTCAAGAAATGATCAGGGCCATGATTGATGGATTAGAAGTACCTAAAACCTTTTGGGGAGAAGTAGTTAAAACTAATGTTAACATTCTCAATAAAGAGCGCATAAGAGTAAACAATGATAAAACCCATTATGAGTTATGGCATGGTAGACCAACATCAATAAAAGACTTCAAAGTTTTTGGAAGCAAATTCTCCATTAAAAGAAATGAAGATATCTTAGGTAAGTTTGATTCTATATCTCATGAAGGTAAATTGTTAGGATACTCCTCCAGAAGTAACGGATACAAGTATTGTTATCACTCCAAGATTCACTCTATGTTGTAGGTCGAGTGAGCTTGGTAACTTAATCAATTGCTCAATGAAATGTATGAAAATGGATAAAAAATGAATGATTTACTCAATAACTCCCTCGCTCAATACACACTTGAATACATATAGACAAAATAAGGCCTTCAATAATACTGATCAGATGGTTTTATAGACTGATGTGGATGAAGAATTATTCCTATACGATCAATATCATATGCATTAAAAACACATATGAAAGGTTGATTATAACAAGGAAAAATACTTGTGGTTTTGCCTATCAATGCAATGATAAAAAAAGACTTTCATAAATCATTGTATAAACAAAATAAATGAGCATACATTCAAGCATAGGTACAGGAAAATATAAATGGAAATATATTTGAACAAGAACTATGAGAAGTAATTATATTCCAGTATCTATATCAAAAGGACTTTACATAAAAAGAGTCTATTAAGATCTCGAATTTCGAACCTCCCCTTTCTTTTGTTGCTCTAATTGGTCCTTTATATATAAATATTACAAGATTATATAGATCCAAAATAGATGGATCTCATAACATCTTCACCTATATTTAGATTTTTGAATATATCCAACTCAAATTCGAATTTGTGAGGTGGCTGGAAAAAACAGAGTATAAAAATTGTGGAAATATGCCTCTGAAAGATCCACCTATATCTCCCAAATAAAAACGGATTTTGGAAAAGTGAGAGAGGTTTTTGAAGAGGAGATCCTAATTGTAAAAAAAATCTCTAAAATTTCAAAAATACCTTTCCATATAATCATTTACTATCTCCAAATAACATGACTAAAAAAGGAAAATACAAATTTCCAAATCTAGTCATATTCCTACATTCTAGGATTTGATCCCTAGAATGTTTCCATTGAGGAAACGAAGTTCCGCCTACATAATTTGATGGGAGATGATATTATATTCAAGTATTTGTGGCCACCTTGACCCAAAAATCCTCTTTCCAAGTCGAATTTTGACCAAAACTCATCCATGTTGAAAATAAACAAGTTTGCAGCACGCTTAGTGTAAAAAAGACAGTTTGCGCTGCAAACTTTTCTGTAGAATGCATTATTCAACCTAATGCATACAATTCACTTGGAAATAAAAAATTGTTATTGAGGAGGTTTCTTTAGCTCTAATACCTCATAGTACATCATTCCTTATGCTAAGAAAATCCAAATTTGATCTTTAAATCTTGTTTTACTTTCTTATGTGAAATTAGGTTTTTGGCTAGGTAAAGAACTTCAAGTGATTTGGAGAAGAAAAATTTTTGTTGAGACAAATTCCAAAGAGTATGATACTCTTGACTTTGAAAAATAAGTTTTTGCAAACACTTATACTATAGGCATATCCATATGTGACTTTCTTTGACCAATCACCTAGTTGTAGCAAAACAAATTGTGCAATGAATGTAGATTTTTGCACATTGAGAGCTTGTTGAGATCTTCATATGCTAGCACACACTAAAGTATAAACTTGTATCCTCATCAAACACCTTGATTACATTCATTGTGCTCTATTGGAACCAAAACCATTACTTGTAATAGACAGGAAAATAAAATACCATGTTTTTCATAGTGAAGTGGGTAATAATGAATAGACATGGTCTTAATAATGACTAAAAATGGTTAATGAAGGGTTACTAAGACTAATGATAAAAATGTTCAGATGTAGGACCCCCTTTTAGGCTTAGTATAACTTGATCTAGGATAAATTGAAACATGCAAACCTTGGCTAAGTGACCCTAGATGACCACTTAGTCACTTCTTAAATACAATTGACATGACCAAACCTTGGTAAAAGAAATGACTTGAGAGACTCATAATGCTTGATGACTAAGGAAAATTTGGCAATCAAAGTCTCAACAATTAAAAAAAACTCAAACTACTAGAACTTTCTAGGATCTAACAAGTACTACAACAAAAGACTCCACAAAATAGTTGAAAGTATAGATTGTAAAGGTAGATGAGAGACAACTTCATCCAGAGAGACACCAACACCATGATATTTCATACGATGAATGAATCTGAAATGAACCACAAGGGGATGGAATGCATGGGTATCAAGTACAATATGATTATGAGGAAGAAGAGAGAATGGAGGAATCACAACCAAAGACCCCATCAAGGTATGTTCAAAAACATTATCCAGAAAGTCAGATTCTTGGAAATAAGGAAGCATGTGCACAAATGAGAAGAAAACTTATAAATACATATAGCTCTGCAAATTTTACATTGTTATCCATGAGTGAAACCCAAAATATTTTGAAAGAAAGTCAATATGATCATTGGGTTAAATCCATGAATCAAGAACTAGATCAAATAGAAGAAAAATCAGGCTTTGGATCTTGTTCCAAGATCCAAAAACAAGAATGTAATTGGAACCAAATGGGTATACATAAAAAAGTTGAACGAAGATAGAAAAATAGTCATAAACAAAGAAAGACTAGTATGCAAAGGGTATTCTCAAGTAGAAGGAGTGGAATTTGAAAAAACCTTTACCCATGTTTCAATAATTCAAGCTATCCAGATGTTTGTTGATTTTGCATGCTATAGAAAATTCATAGTTTATATGATGGATGTCGAATCAGCCTTTTTGAATGGTGACCTCGAGGAAGAAGTTTATGTGGAGAAACCAGAGGGTTTTCAGCTAACTAAGAAAGAGGATTATGTCTACTGATTAAATAAATCCATGTATGGGCTAAAATAGGTTCCAAGAGATTGGTATTACTATTAGGAACCTAACACCTCACGTAGATAGAATAATATATTTCCATGTAATAAAGGTCAATATTAATAAGGCCTATCAATAAGGAAGAATAATTCAAATGTAAGAATACTTGATAGAAGATTATGCTACTAGAAGGATCTTCCTCTAGATTTTTCTTTTGGATAGACATATTTAGTCTAAATAGGAGTAGAGGGCATGAGAATTTTTTTCTTGGATATTATTGTAATAGAGCTCTGTTATGTTGGAGGTTCCCCCCTCGAAGAGGCAAGTGAACATTCCTCTCAGTAATCAAAGTGCTCTTTCTGGTGTTACTCTGGTATTATTATGCTATTATTGTGGTATAGTTTTGGTTATATCATTGTTTATCTATAATTTCTAGATAATTATTTTTGTTATGCATACTATTTTATATTTGTAATATTACAAGTGGTCTCAGAGCACCTTCCTCAACAGAAAATTGTAGGTTAATTTTTTTTAGGGTAGAGACATAGTTTGACATCTTTAAACTATAGAGATTTGTCGTTACGTGCATAAATCCATGGTCGAGGATTCATACTGTAATACCCCAAGGCCAAGCCCCTGTTGGATTGTAATGTTGTTTATAGGATGGTGAGTTGAGTGGTTACAAGCTGAGAGACTTATGTGTTTATTAGGCTAGTGAGCCAGATGCCAAGGCCAATGAGCTTGACTTTGTATATGTAAATATGTAGATCATTAATAAAATATAATCATCTATGTGTGCAGACCGACCATGAAGAAAGATTGATGGGGGACTAATCTTACACAAGATGGGTAAGGGAAATAGGGATCAAATGTTGGAAATATGAGCTAAGATTAGGGTCTTAAGTCCTTGAGAATAATAATTTATTAGTATTCCAAACCTGTGTGAAAGACATGATTTTTTCCAAAGTCTTGGGAGAGGCAATGTGTGAAAAAGGGAACACATGCAGCTCGAGGAAGACAAGTGTCAACCTAGGCACATGCAGTTAAAAGATGAAGTGTCAGCTATGTTGGGGGTTCTCTAGTCATTCTTCCCCATCCTCTGTCTGAAATCGTCGAACATATGTGGTCGACATTTTCCCCTCACACACATCTCGAATCAGTAATCCATGAGTCCAACTACATTGGGGTTTGCTTTCCATTATGATTCCTATAAATTCCATCTGGCCTCTGCGTTTTGACCTTGACATACCCATGCATACCTGAGGAATCACCCAATGGGAGGGAAATCTGACCTATGTCATCCTTGAACCCATCATATCCACTCTTGTAGAGCCAAGTTTGTACCTGGACTGTTTGGTTCACTACCTTTTGTTTTCCTAAGTTGTTTTGACCAATTATCGTTGCAGTCACCGTACCTTGTTGGAATTGAGTTGAAATTGGCTAAAGAAGTAGGTTTCCAGGCCCATGGTAGAAGAGGCAATTTTTCAGGCATGTGACCAGCTCTCTCTAGGTGAGAGAGTTTGCTTGGAAGTGGTTTTCTCCCAGAGAGAGTCCAGCACCAGCTATCGAGCTCTGAGAATTCTTGATCCAGCCCATCGTCGGGACCCTAAGAGGGAGGTGAAGCAACTGATGGACTGTGTGATAGTGAAGGTGTATACTCCCGGGTGGAACAAGCATGTGGGGAATGAGAGTCCATGAGTAGTGGGTGTAAGAAGGCTCCTGAAGAGAATCCTTTTGGTTGCACTTTGTAGTTTTCCTGTAACCTCAGCCTAGTCTAGTATTCCATTGCCCTTGGTGGAGCTTAGTCCCAGCTTGGGGTGACCCACTATTGAGCATGATGAGCACTGTGGTCTAAGGCTGGGAGGTTTGTGAAAGGTATGCACGTAGTTGGTGGTGTTACTCCAGTTGGAAAAATAAGTATCATTATTGTGCTTAATTTATATGTTATGCATGTCAGTGATGCTTGAATTTTATCATGTATTCTGTTGCATATATGAATTATTGTCTATTACATTTGAAACAGTATGATAGCAATAACTTTATGTTATGTGTTTTATTTTGATTAAAATCCATGTTAGATATATCTATGTATGTATGTATTTCTGCCTGGTAGCATTTCTCGGCCTATTGGTGGTCGGGGATGATGTTACAAATTGGTATTAGAACCAAGCTTTCAATGCTAAGCCTGGATGGGTTGGATAAGTGGTATTTGGACCCAATTTTGCGAGTGGAAATTGTGTCTGGAGGGACTAATTTTGAACCTCGGAACCTTCCTGAGTGCCAAGAAGTTTCCTTGGCCATGTTACAAAGCTCAGGAGCAATAGCGGTATCGTAAAACCACGATAGAAGTAGTATTGGGACACAGAGCAATGTGGGTCATAGGATCTGTTTGAAAGGAAGGGAAACCCTTTTATGACTGACAGATCTGGAGAAGGTGCAGGAGGGTTATCCTGGAAGCCTATCGGAGTTCAAAAATCAGAATAAGCAGGGTGCGTTGAGGCACAAACTTCCGAAATTTGAAGCTTCGAGGTCCCGGAAGATATCTACACCATAGATCTGAGGGGAGAGATTGATCGTTATATCTTGAGAAGTCGTGCATGGGTTAGTCATGAAAACCATTCGGAATTCACAAAATTGAAAGATTGGAAGTGAAGAGAGGTGACAACTTATGAAGCAAGGAATAACGAAGTGGATCTTGACCATTGGATGTTGGGTAGACGTGGACTGTTGATCCACCCTACTTTGCGAGTTTGTTAATTAGGAACTCTGAGAGTCTGTTTTGATGTATTATGAAAACTTCAAAACCCGAAGTCCTGATTAAACATCTATTGATCTAACACTTGGTCATAACCCATGTTCGCAGGGGTTGGGGCTAAGAGAAAAGGGACGAGGCCTGAAATTGTTACAGATCCGAGCAGAGCTCAAAAAATTCATGAAATTTGAATGTTTCCTAAAACATATTTGGTTTATGAATTCAATGGATTTGTTAAGGAATGATGGCCTGACAAATTTTGGTTGACTGCATGTTGTGTTTACAGATTTCAATGACTGTTAGAACCGAAGAAAATTGACAGTGAGTGCAGAGGAATGGAAGAGGCATGGACTTCTTCCAGTTCAGAGAATGAAGTAAAATGGATGGACGTCCACTTGGGAGTTGAAGTATTGAACTCCAATGGACATGAAGAAGAGATAGATAAGGAAGGGCATATGATGAAAATCATTGAGAGATTGTAGAAATATGCCCAAAATAACCGAGAAGATAAAATAAATATCCTTAAATCCAAGGATCAATAAGGAGAATTCAACTTAAAGTTGATGAAGAGTCTGGAAAGAATTGAAAAGAAGTTGGATAAGGAGTCTGACTCATGCAAATTAGGGAGTCGCAAGACCCCTGAGAATAAAAGAAGATCAATAAGCATTAGCAGACATCGTATCCACTCCCCGAAGCAGTCCAATAAGGAGGCACACAGTAGTTCAAGCCCATATTCTACCATAAATCACAAGAGATATGGATTGGATGAGTTTAAGGGAGAAATGAACAAGATTAAACCTCCCACGTTTGATGGAGAACATCAAAAGGAGGAAGATATTGAAACATGGTTTCTTGGCATGAGGAAATATTTCCAACTACATAATTATTCCTTTCATGTAGAAGGAAGAATTCCAATGTATCAACTGAAGGGAAAGGCATCCATGTGGTGGGATTAGCTTGTGCAAGTGCAACACATTAGAGAGAAATATGTTACTTGGAAATAATTCAAGAAGTATTTTGAAAATAAATACTTGACTGAAAGCTATTATGACCAAAAGATGAAACATTTCTTTGAACTCAAGCTGGGTAGCATGACCATTGATGAATAAGAACGAAGGTTATTGGAGTTGTTGAAATATGTTGCCTTCATCAAGGATGATACTGTCAAAATTCAAAGGTATCTGAGTGGACCACCACCTTCCATTGGGGAAAATATTTAGTATGATGACCCAAAAACTATGGGAGAAACGATAAGGAGAGCGAAATTATTTTGTGATAAGCAAAGAGGAAATCCCACTTTTTGGAAGACTTGGGATGACCAGGAGAAGTTCAATAAGGAGCAGAGGAAGAAGGGAAAGGTATAGATCTTAGAATGGTGTAAAGGTTTCATTTACCAAGAATAAAGCATGAGAAATCTTTGATGGTGCAACTGGCTATAGGATCCAAGAGGAAAGTTGTTGAGTCGGTTAAAGCATGTTTACTGGACATGAATGGACTAAGTACTAAGGAAGACCTGAATATGTTGCATTTAGGTTCTTATGATTTCCTAATTGCTATGGAATGGTTGGACCAGCACCACACCATATTATATTGGTGTAACAAGGAATTCACTTTCCTAGACCAGGAAGGAAACCCAAGGAAAGTGCAGCGAATTCCTAGGGCAGTCACTGTCAAAGAAATCTCAGCAATGCAACTCAAGAAGTGCTACAGGAAACGTTGTTAATTATTTGCAGCCCAATTGGAGGAAGCACCTGAGGATAAGGTGTCAAAGATCGAATACCATGTGGTAATAAAGGAGTTTGAGGATGTATTCCTAGAGGTACTAGGAATACCCCTGAAAAGAGATATTGACTTCTCTGTAAACTTGATACCTCGAGAGTCTCCAGTGTCAAAAGCTCCTTATAGAATGAGTATGCCAAAGATGAAAGAACTGTAGTTGAATCTTGAAGATTTGTTGAAGAAGGGGTATATACACCCAAGTGTGTCACCTTGGGGTGCCCTGGTCCTGTTTGTGAAAAAGAAGGATGGGACGTTGAGATTGTGCATCAGTTTCAGACAGTTAAACAAAGTGATTGTTAAGAACAAGTATCCTCTGTCGCGGATCGATGATCTCTTTGACCAGTTGAAGAATGCTAAGATATTTTTGAAAATAGATATTATATCAGGATATCACCAGGTAAGGATAAATGACGAAGACATTAGCAAGACCATCTTCAGAACAAGATTTGTTCATTATGAATTCACAGTGGTACCATTTGGGTTAACAAATGCACCCACTATTTTTATGTGTTTAATGAATGGTGTACTCAAGGACTATCTAGACAAGTTTGTCATAGTATTTTTGGATGACATCCTAGTGTATTCCAAGTCAAAGGGAGAGCATGAACAACATCTGATCATGGTGTTGCGAGTGTTAAGAGAGCACCAGTTGTATGCTAAATTAAGCAAGTTCTCATTTTATCAAAAGAAAATCCACTACTTGGGGCATATCATTTCAAAGGATGGGATAGTTGTGGATCTTGAAAAGATAGAATCCATCAGGGAATGGTCAACGCCTAAGAATGTGACATAAGTCAGATCCTTTATGGGTCTAGCTGGCTATTATAGAAGGTTTATTGCAGGTTTTTCAAGGATAGCTTACCCTATCACTTCCTTGCAAACAAAGGAGAAGAAATTTCAATGGACAAAAGATTGTGAGAAAATATTCCAACGATTGAAGCAACTATTAACTAGTGCTCCAATCCTAAGGATTGCAGATCCAAATGAGAATTTCATAGTGTGTACAGATGCATGTAAAGAAGAACTAGGAGGAGTCCTCAACCAGAATGGATTTGTGATATGTTATGAGTCCAGGAAGTTGAAAAAGCACGAAAAGAACTATGCCACTCATGATTTGGAGTTGGCAGCTATCCTCATGCTCTGAAGAAATGGTGGCATTACCTCATAGGAAAGAGTTTTGAACTGAGAACAGGCCACAACGGTCTGAAGTATTTTTTTTATCAACCTACCTTGAATGCTAGGCAGAGTAGGTGGTTGGAGTTTCTTTGTGAATATGAATTTGATATCAAGCATATCAGAGGAAAAGAGAACAAAGTGGTTAATTCACTCAGTAGGAGAGTGCATTAACTTCATGCTACACCCATTACTATGTACCAAACTAATATTAAAAGCATAATTTCAGAAGCTGCAAATGTAGATTTGCAGTACAGGGATTTGGTAGAAAAGCTACAACAAATTAAGATGCCACAAAAAGTGGAGAATTATAAATAAGAAATTGATGGAACACTTATGTACAAGAACATAATTTATGTACCTAAGATCCAAGAATTGAAACTTATGATTTTGAAATAAATGCATAATGTGCCTTATGTTGGTCACCCTGGATATCAGAAAATTTGTCAAGAGACATTACTTTTGGCTAGGTACGAAGACGGAAATTGGAGAATACATCACCAGACGTATGGAATCACAGAAGGTTAAAGTTGAGCATAGACACCCAGCAGGGTTTCTACAGCCTTTACCCATTCCTGAGTGGAAGTGGGAAGTGGTGACAGTGGATTTCATCACAGGATTGTCTAGAACTGGAAAGAAACATGATTCAATCATGGTAGTGGTGGACAAGATTACGAAAGATTCCCATTTTATTCCACTAAAGACTACTCACAAGGAAACTAACATTGTTGATATTTTTATGAGGGAAATAACACGATTGCACGGTATTCCCAAGACAATTGTGTTTGACAGGGACCCAAAATTCACCTCAAATTTCTGGAAAGGGTTATTCAAGGGATTCAGAACAAATCTGAACTTCATCATTTCTTATCATCCTGAGTCTGATGGGTAGATAAAGAGGTTGAACCAAGTGATAGAAGATATGCTAAGGATTTATGTGATGGACAAGCCATCTAAATGGGAAGACTACCTACACTTGGTAGAATTCGCCTACAACAACGGGTATCAATCATAGTTGAAGATGAGCCTATTTGAAGAAATTTATGGCAGAAAGTGAATACTCCAGTAAGTTGGGATAATCCAGCTGATAGAGTAGTAGTTGGGCCAGAGTTGCTCAAGGAAATGGAAGGGAAAATGTTGAATATTAATCAGAATTTGAAATCTTCCCAAGACAAGCAGAAGAGTTATACTGATAAGAACAGAACCCACCAAGAGTTTAAAGTGGGTGATCATGTTTTCTTGAAATTAAAAGCCAACAAAAGTTCCCTGAAGATGGGAAACTGTTCAAAGTTGGTAGCTATATTTTGTGTACCATTTGAAATCCTAGAAAGGATTGGACCAGTTGCATATATGCTTGCATTGCCTGCATCCATGACTATACATAATGTATTTCATATTTCATTGCTTAAGAAATATATACCTGATGTTAATCATGTAATCGATTGGAATGTGATTCAGGTGAAGCAAGAAGTCGTCTTGCAAGTGCATCCTGTGCCCACATTGGACTAGAAGAGAAAAAAACTCTGGAATCGAGCCATAATGCTTGTAAAGGTCCAATGGACCTGGTACGATCCTGAGGAAAAAACATGGGAACATGAAGATGCTATGCAAGCAGAGTACCCACATCATTTTTAATATTTTGGAAATCTTTTTTATGCTGTGTAAAGAGTTGCATTGAGGAAAATGCAAAAATGAGGGGAGGGGATTGTAATACCCCAAGCCCAAGCCCCTACTGGATTGTAATTTTATTTATAGGCTGGTGAGTCGAGTGGTTATAAGTTGAGATACTTATGTTTTTAGTAGGATGGTGAGCCAGATGCAAATGCCAATGAGCTTGAATTTCTATATGTAAATATGCAGATCATTAATAAAATATCAACATCGTTGTGTGCAGACCGACCAAGAAGAAAAAGTGATGGGGGACTAAGATTCCACAAGGTGGGTAAAGGAAAGGGGGTTGAATGTTTGGAAAGAGAGGCTAATATTAGGGGATCAAGTCCTTCAGAATAATAATTTATTATTATTCCAAAGCTGTGTGAAAGACATGTTTTTATGCCAAGTCCTTGGAGAGGCAACGTGTGCAAAAGGGAATGGATGTAGCTCCAGGAAGACAAGTGTCAACCTGGGTGCATGAAGTTAAAAGATGAAGCGTCAACTGTGTTGGGGGTTCGCTAGTCATTCTTCCTCATCCTTCGTTTGAAACCGTCGGACCTCTGTGGTCGACCTCTTCCCCTCATGTGGCTTTGGAATCATTAATCCATGAGTCCATTATGATTCCTATGAATTATGCCTGGCCTCTATGTTTCTACCTAGGCATACCCACGTTGTTATCGGACTAATCGGTAAGTGCGGACACTAACTGATCTCCCTAGATCCACCTGGATCTAGAACAAAACACACCAGAACATGACGCTTTCCTTAAGTTTTAAATATTGAATTTACTAACTAAAGAGGGATGGGTGACATACCATTTAAATGTCGCTTCCTCTCGCCATTTCCATCCTAGCTCCATTCCAACACTCATATAATGATGATTCTACAAAAGAATGCAACCAACCAAAGTGATAGCAATAGCATAAACTCAATATAAACCTATGTATGTGATCAAGGAATCATACAATAAAACACAACAAGCTTTATAGAAAAGAATCATATTATTGTATCATAATAAATGTGAAAGAGAGATTACAACCATGGCCTTGATGTCGTAAGGTCCCTTCCAACTGTCCTTCGTTCCCCACACACTTCCACTCCAAGAATTCTGAGAGCATAGATCTGATAATATTCACAATCTATCTTGACAAAGGCAAATCTCAAAGCCACTCCAACCAAGCTAATAATTCCAAGCCAACCAAAGCTAAGCTCAAGAACCCCTTCTCCATGAGAGTTCCTCACCTTTTATAAGTTAAAGAGGATAAGGTGAGGAGTTTAGGATGATCCCACTAAATCATGAAAGCGAGTAATATCCAAACCATTCGGATGCCACCTCACCATAGAAGTTTCTCCTTCTAGAAGATTCAAGAAAACAAGCATTTTTCCCACATGTAAGCATTCTCGCACCCTGCTTATAGTGCAACCTGTGAACTGTTTGCACCCTAGCTATGGTGCAACCCACGAGAATTATTCATTCTCACACCCTAATACATAGGTAGTCTGAGAACTTCCTCTTTTACAAGGTTTTTACTAGGGAAAATGCAACATCTTTTCTCAGGAAAAGTTCTTCTCCCTTCTCTCTTGAGGAAGTCAGGCCACTAACCCCTCTGAAGGAAACAAATAGGTTTACATCATTAACGGTCATAGGGATGATGAAAATAATGTGTAACAGAGAGCCTCCCAAAGTATGAAGTTAGAACAGAGTGATAGCTGAAATACTTTGTCGAGTGTGTGTAGGGAACAAGAAATAGTTAGTCGGAAACCTGCCAACAAACAAGGAAATACAGTAGAATAATATATCATCACTGAGGTAGGCGTTCCCATACTCAGAATACAAGTGACTCAAAGCATAAATGCTGACATAAGAAGATCCATGTCAAGTAAGACAGGTCATGGCCACCAAACATACACTGTGGATCCATGCCAACATGACTCAAATCTGAACATAGCCACCAAAAATACACTGTGGATCTATGTGTTAAAGAATCAAATTTGAACATAGCCACCAGACATACAATGTGTATCTATGCAATAGTACACTGAATATACTCCAACGCAACCTGGATCTGTCAAAAAAATATCTAGGATCTTCATCTCTATCACTCTATAGTATGAATCTAACCATGAGAATACATGTGTTGAAGTCGAACATGGTAGAAACCACTTGATTATCGGTCATTAGCGTATACCATTAACAAGTGCAAGGGAAATCACCATTAATGTCAATGAATCCCAAGGTATTCTGGTACAACCCAACGAATGTGAATCAATGAGTTGAGGTCAAACACTCAACGGAATTTCTCGATCATGGGTCGATAATGAAAACCCACTATCGAAAGCGAGGAAACCTGCCATTAAGGCATGCAAGTTACAAGGTACCAATTAGTTTCTAAGTCTAACTCCTGGATAATGAGTTGAATTCGACAGGAAAAGACTCGTCACAGGAGGGCCTTAATGTATCCCACATCAATGACACGAAAAAAGTAACAAGATTTGATGTAGATCAGAGAAAAAAGTGATTCGAGACTAACTCAGGGATGGCCGACGCAATAAAAGGCTTAAATATTGCAAAAATGGTCGATGCAATAGAAGGCTTTTCGGGTTGAACTTCATTTTTTAACATATTGACGACATGACAACTGTCTTGGAAATACTGACTCAACAACAAGGATCACAGACCAATATGTAATCTTATAGGAGTATGATCAGGAGACAAGTGGATTTTCCAAACTAGACACAAGGTGAGTGAAAGGGTGTCGTGTTCAAAAATGACTCTTCCATGGAATACAGGTTTAGACACAATTCTTTCCAAATTTTTCCCCCGCCATTTCTGGCGAGTACCTCTTTATTTTTATGCAAGATTGAGGAGGATAACATATGCTTGAAATGTAATCTCATCCTTCATATGAGTCCCTCGGAGTATGTTTAACGAACCCTAGGAAGCAGTGGTTCGGTCCCATATGGGCCTTTCAATGTTTGTTTTACAAGTCCAAAGAAAGAAAACTCAGGGGTGTTTCATGTTTTGAGAGTCTGAAAAACACTTAAAGAGAACTCTCCCAGTTCCTTTTTCATAAATTAGTCTGATGAGACCGAAAAAGAGATAAATTATCACCCAACAGACGCTTTCTTCAAATACTTTAACGAGCGTGAAAATATCAAGGTTGCTCGACAATATTTTCATGTTTAGAGAGTCTGAAAAGAGCTTAAAGGGAACTCTAGGGGGTTCCTTTTTCGTATAACCTTTATGAGTCCGAAGAAGTGATAAAAGTATACTCAGTTTCATTCTCACATATTTACGAGAACGAGAAAGAACAAAGACTAAGATTGGTAACTTATTCTCATGTATTTACAAGGATGAGAAAGAACAAAGACTAAGCTAGGGATTGTTTTCATTTTTACGCAAGCTCTAAAACAAAACAAAACTATGCTTGGACTTGGTTTCATTTTTACACGAGCTTGAACCAGAGGAAACTATGCTTGAGGTAAGTGGTTTCATTTTTACACAAGATTGAACCATAGAAAACTATGCTTAGACTTCCCAATGCATAACACAGGGATGGTTGGTACTTAGCCCCCACCTTAAGAAACTAGCGGCTCTACTTCAGCATGAAGTAAAAAGGCTGGAAGTATTTCCCCCCAAGCTTCATTTCATCCAACGACAAAGGCGAAGGACATGAAGCTTCAAATACTAGATGAAGGACTTGACTCAAATAGAGAGGGGGAAAACTATTTCATTTTTTAACAAGCTTGACATAGAAACAAGAACTATGCTCGTAACCTCGGTTTCATTTTTTTAACGAGGTTGCCACAGAGATGAAAAACTATCCTCATAATTGGTTTCATTTTTTAACGATCTTGAAATTAGAAAACTATGCTCAAAGACATCTGTTTTATTTTTTAACGAGGTTTCCCCAGAGACACAAAAACTATCCTTGAAGTCTTCTTGATCATGGATTTCAAGAGGACAATGCTCTGGAAGGAGACCATGTCAAGGGAAAAAAACTCGGTCATGGCTTCCAAGAGGTCTTCATTTGGCGGAAGAAAAACACTCTATAAGGACACCATGTCGAGGGTCGCGACATGAGTAAAGAGATCTGGCTCTAACAACCCTATCGAAGAGATCACCATGTCAACTACTGGATCTAAGTCATCAAAAGTTGAAGCCATGGGCGACAACGCCACATAATTGACCTGTGGCGGGAGAAATATCATCTACATATAAGAACCATTCAGGGAGGCAATCCAATCATGGTCAATGAATGAAAGTTGATCAATAGTCACAACTCGTCCATCGTGGGGGAAAGATATCACACGAAAAAGAGTAGACACAATAGATTTCATGGCATAGACATAATCTCGCCCAAGGAGTAAAGAAAAATCCAAGGGGTCTTGGACCACCATGACGTCAATGAAGACAATTTTCTCTCCCAAAGTTGCAGGAAACTAAGAAAGGGTCTCTAAAGGTTAACTAGTTCTTCTATTAAAGGCTAACAGATTCTACGTAACCGGCGCAAGTGGAGGACAACCCAAAGCTTGCCAAGCAAAAGAGGACAAAATACTAACGGATGCACCTTCATCCATCAGTGTCTAAGGAACGTCTCGACCACAAACATGTATTGTAATCTGGAAAGTAATGTGAGAGAGAAGATGAGGTACAGTTAGCACCCCCCAATCAAAATGGATGGCCTCATTACTTGGAGGAGGTTCCATGGGAGAAGGAGGAATAGCCCCCGACATGGTAGATTCTGTGTCAGTGAGAAAAATGTGAGAAGTATCGGGTTTACTCTCTAGCGTGAGAGTAGGATCAACCGATGATGAGATCAGATCGACCACTTGGGTTCCATTCTCCAAGGGGAGAATGGGGTCAACAGGTGTAAATGGATCGACCTCTTTAGTTTTTCTCTCTGAGGGGAGAATGAGATTGACTGAGGATGGTATCAGATCAACCACTTTGTCAACTAGTTAAACTAAGGACGTGACCAGATTGATGACATGATCAACCAGATTGACCGGTGAAGGGACCGAAGTGATCATTCCATCAACTATTGTAGAGTTGATAGAAATCTTATGGTATGCAGTTGGAAGTTGAGGCTCCGAAACAGTCATGTCTTCCAATAATTTTGAGGCTTCATCGATATGAGGACAAAGGTGAGTGAGATGAATCCCTTTGTATAACATACATGAGAACTTGACTCTACTTTTCTTCTTCCCAACCGTATCATGACTGGTTGACAAGGGCTTGTTAGCATGTTGTTCAGAGGCTAACGATGTGGGTTGGCAAGGATGTGTAGACCATGCTTTTATAACCTTGGATAAACCAGGGCATTCCTTAAGAAGATGGCTACCCTTACAAATACTGCAAGGGTACTTGGGCTTACGGGTGGTTTGGGTGATCTTGACATCATCAACACTCCCAGCATGACTAACAGTAACTGGTTGGTTTCCAACATATTTGATAGTGGTTGGAGGTTTTGACCCTTGTTTATCTTTCTTCTTCTTAATATTTCTTTTCTTCTTCTTCTTATTCACCGGGTTACTAGCTTCAGAACTTTCACCCGACGAAGAAGATGAAATGGAATGCAACATTGCAAGCGAAGAAGGTGAAGAAGACCTTATTGGTGAAGAAGGTGAAAGATCAACATGAGGTTGATGCTCTTGGGGGGAAGTTCTTGTGACTGAAGCACTAACTTTATTTCGGATTACCTGAGTGCAAAACCACCATACTGGTAATCTGATTGTGAGACCTGGAAGGCTCAAAGTAGCGATGTGAGGAGGACCAATGTTTCCATAAGAAGGAAAAAAAAAAGGTTCCCTTGGAGCATAGTTTCCTTCATTGGTTATTTCAGGAACTGACGCCATTAAAAACAAAAATCCAATCTAGAGTCCTCTAAGAAAAACAAACAACACAGGCTAAAAATCTAGGAAGGAAGCAAACAATCAAGACCTTCTCACAATGAATGCACTAGTTGGTGATGAAATCCAACATCGAGGGAACAATGTAAGAAGGGGATGAGATAGAGTGGGTGGAAAAGTTACGTTGACGACCTGCTTAACGGACTTACACCCTGGTGCAAACTCCCACACATAATCGTGGGTATACCCTCAAAGGAGCCCCAGTGAGTTTGGCCAATGTCGATTCCAAGTACCGTGAAGACTTGCCCCTCCACAGTCACCTTGTGTAAAGACCCTAAAGGGATAGGCCACTAAGGTTACCAGTTACTACAGTGATGCCTGGGGAAAGAGTCGACAGTCTGATCCATGTGCAAGGGCAGGGTATCTAGCCCAAAATCAACTTGAAAGGCTTCCATTCATCATTGTGGGTATACCTCTCAAGCGACCCCCATAATACACGTAATATCTACACCAATACCAACAAAGCAGGGTGAGTAACTTTGCCAATCTCAATGCGACCTCGTGATTGACCCTTGTGTTAGAAGGGCTTCCCAGGACAAAATGTAATAAGTAGATTTAACCTCTCCCTAACTCAAGATTCTATGTTTGTTTGCAACTTTGGAAAGTTATCTTTCACACCTATTACAAAGCCCTACAACTAATCTAATGTAGGTTTGCTACCAGAAAAGATAAAAATGTCTAATCAATTTTTATAAGCGCTTTATTTTTAAGGTTTTTGTTACTCAAAAGGAAGATGGCGTGGACAATATGGTGTTTTGACCGACTCGAAAATTATGCAAAGATATGAAGGTGCAATCTTTTCATTTCGATGAAAGATATGCTACGAGAAGGAGAAAACATTTATCATTCCCATATGCACGATGTCCCAAAATATATTAAACTCATCAATATCAAGATTCTCAAGAAATGAGAAAAAGGTACTGAACACCAATGCACGATTCAAAAAATGCCAAGAATCATGCAACTTCGCTACTTCAAATTCAAGGATGACCCTAATCTAATATAAAGCAAGAAATTAAATCTTTTTGTTTCAATAATTTCACTAAAAGAAATAATGAACTTTCTAAAAACAAAGAAACCCAAACTAAAAGTTTTCTTTTAAAGCGAACTATTTAGAAGAAATCTGATCTTTCCCTAAACAATTCTAAAGAAAACACATGCTTTGTAATTGAAAGACACTCAAAGAAAGAGACTAATCCTTCAAAACCA
>ML784317.1:711352-728236 GCA_009831015.1 Picea engelmannii
TGATCAAGGAATCATACAATAAAACACAACAAGCTTTATAGGAAAGAATCATATTATTGTATCATATTAAATGTGAAAGGGAGATTACAACCATGGCCTTGATGTCGTAAGGTCCCTTCCAACTGTCCTTCGTTCCCCACACACTTCCACTCCAAGAATTCTGAGAGCATAGATCTAATAATATTCACAATTTATCTTGACAAAGGCAAATCTCAAATCCACTCCAACCAAGCTAATAATTCCAAGCCAACCAAAGCTAAGCTCAAGAACCCCTTCTCCATGAGAGCTCCTCTCCTTTTATAAGTTGAAGAGGATAAGGTGATGAGGTTAGGATGATCCCACTAAATCATGAAAGTGAGTAAGATCCAAACCATTTGGATGCCACCTCACCATAGAAGTTTCTCCTTCTAGAAGATTCAAGAAAACGAGCATTTTTCCCACGTGTAAGCATTCTCGCACCCTTCTTATAGTGCAACTTGCGAACTATTCGCACCCTAGCTATGGTGCAACCTGCAAGAATTAGTCATTCTCGCACCCTAATACATAGGCAGCCTGCGAACTTCCTCTTTTACAAGGTTTTTACTAGGGAAAATGCAACTTCTTTTCTCAGGAAAATTTCTTCTCCCTTCTCTCTTCAGGAACTCAGGCCACTGACCCCTCTAAAGGAAAAAGATAGGTTTACATCATTAATGGTCATAGGGATGATGAAAATAATGTGTAACACATGCATACCTAAGAAATCACCCAACGGGAGGAAAAAATGACCTGCATCATCCTTGAACCCAGCATATCTGCTCTTGCAGAGCCGAGTTCATACCTAGATTGTTTGGGTCGTTGCCTTCTGTTTTCCTGAGTTGTTTTGATCAGTTACCATTGCAGTCACCGTACCTTGTTGGAATTGAATCGAAAGTGTCTAAAGAAGTGATTTTTCAGGCCCGTGGTAGAAGAAGCAGGTTTTTCAAGCATGTGAGCATCTCTCTCCAGGTGAGAGAGTTTGTTGGGAAGAGGTTTTGTCCCAGAGATAGTCCAACACCAGCTACGGAGCTCTAAGAATTATTTATATGTCCTATTGCTCAAAGCCTTAGAGGGAGGTGAAGCAGCCTATGGAATGTGTGACAGTGAAGGTGTATACTTTCGGGTGGAACATGCATGTGGGGAATGAGAGTTCATGAGTAGTGGGCGTAAGTAGGCTCCCAAAGAGAATATTTCTGGTTGCACTGTGCAATTTTTCAGTAACCTCATCCTAGTCTAGGATTCCCTTGCCTTGGGTGGATATTAGTCCTAGCTCGAGGGTGACCCACTACTGAGTGTGATGAGCAGCAATGTCTAAGGATGGGAGGTTCGTGGAGGCTCTGCACATAGTTGGTGGTGTTACTCCAGTTGAAAAGATAAGTATCATTATTGTACTTAATTTATATGTTATGCATGTTTGTGATGCTTGAATGTTATCATGTATTCCATTGCATATATGAATTATTGTCTATTACATTTGAATCTGTATGGTAGCAGTAACTTTGTGTTATGTGTTTTATTTCTATTAAAATGCTTGTTAGATATATCTATATATGTATGTATTTCCGCATGATAGCATTTCCCACCCTTTTTGTGGTCGGGGATGTTACACATACATGCAGGAAATACAAGTGGTACTTAAGAGCACATATGTTGGCCACCCTTGTAACCCCTATTGGTACCCCTTTGAGTGGTAGCACATCAGAAAACTCATGTATACAAATCGACCTAGATATCTTGAAGCCCTCCATAGATAAACCAAACTTCCTCCTAATTTCTATAGTGCCACCGAGAACAATGCTTGGGACGATACTCTCTAGTACCTGGGTAGTCGGGTAGTATGGCTAAGATCACGGTCTATCTTCCTTAGCTGGTTCCTTGAGATATTGGGTCAAGTACTACTTTTAGACCCTGCACGTATATCAAAGAAATATAGCACAGGCCAAACCCTTTTCTGTAGAACCCTTGAATACCCTAACCCTTGGGACAGAAACAAAAATAGAACAAAAAATATCTATTTCTTCACAACTATGTCTCTTGCATTCGGTTTGCAAAATTACTACACATTCCTTCATGTTAAGCATTTGGGAATTTCGTCACTACAATATTATTCAGATCAGAGTATAACTCTGCAAGAATTATAAAAAAAAAGTTTGGATCTTGTTGGCACCATTATTTGAGAACTATTCTGCTGGATTATTGTCTTCTCCCTTATCGCATTCATACCTATCATTTTTCTAAAAAAAAAAAAAAAAAAAATATCGTACACCCGACCCCTTTCCAACACCCTTATTTGGGCTTGACCCTATTGGATTCCACTCATCACCCTGATCGTTGTGATACTCAAGGATATTCAAATTCCCTATGATCAACCTCTCTCCATCATGTGTCATAATACCAATGCTATTAATCTCTCTAAAAACCATGTTCAACACTCTAAGACTAAGAATATACCAATCAAATATCATTTTCTTAGAGAACAAGTTCGACATTAGGTGTTCAAATTAGAGTATGTTCCCTCCAAAGAACAGATTGCATATATTTTTACCAATCCATTACCTAGAAAACCCTTTAATTATATGAGAAAGAAGTTGTGTTTGATCTCGTATTCCTTTATTCAGTAAAGAAAATAACTAATCTACAATTATGTATCCATGCCCCTCGACTGAGTGAGGCTTACATGTCATGAAGTCAATGCCCCATTTTGTGAACAAACCAATGAAAACTACAGGGTGTAAAGGATCAAGATAAGATCTTTATTTTGTTGTTATAAGTTTGGAAAGCATGGAATTTATCGACAACTGTAATGCAATCCTTGAAAAGTGAGGGACAACAATACCTTTCTCGCAAGATCTTTTGGGTAGTGGCATACCCAGACATATGACCGCCACATGATCCAGAGTGACCGTCATTCAAATATTTCTCAACCTCATCGTAGGTGAGACATCGTTGGAAAATAGAGTCAACACCACAGTGATAAAGAGTGTCATCGAGAATGATGTATTGATGGGCTTGATACTGTATATGATGACAGTCCGTACTAGAAAGTTCAGGCTAGAAAGTTTGAGTTTGGAGATAGATGATAATTTCTCCGTACCAAACATCATCAAAACTAATTAGAAAAAGGGATTTGCCACGTAAGGAATCCTTTGCCACATTTTCTACCTAAGTTGAGGGAAGGTCACATGTTAATTCGGAAAAAACCAAATATTTCTTGGACTTAGCACGTTCGAATTCTAAGTCAAAATCCTACAGAATCACTATCCATTTGGAGTACTTTCCTCCCAACAATTGGTGAGTGAGGATATGTTGCATGGGGTTGCAATCAGAAATAACAGTGGTCTTGCGTAGTAAGATATAATTACAAAAATGTTAGACAACTTGAACAGTCGCCAAGGCTAGTTTCTCCACATGTAGGTATTTGTATTTGGTGGTCGTGTGACTCCGAATCAAATAGTAAATTACATGTTTTTCATGCGAATCATATTCTTGGACTAAAACCATGGAAATGGTAGAGTTCGAAGAAGTGAGGTAGAGGAAATAGTCTCGACTATAATCTGGTGGGAAAAGTAGTGGTGTATGGGTTAAGGAAAGTTTCAAAGCTTCAAAGGCTTTGTTGGCAGTATCGTCCCATACAAACTCATAACCTTTATTCAACAATTGAGTAAATCCCTGCATTAACTCGGCGTAATTTGGTATGAATCGACGCAAAAAGTTTTCCTTCCCTTGCAAACTTTGAAGTTGGCATAGTGTGGAAGGAGGAGGTAGAGTAAGGATAGCCTCAACCTTCAAGGGGTTTACCCTAATTCCATAAAGTGACAAAATAAAACCTAGAAGTCAGTCAAACTCCACACAAAAACCACATTTGTGTGGGTTCAAACATATACAATAGTAATGACAGCGAAGGAAAATGGCTCGGAGATGAGTCGGGTGATATTGGCGACGCATGGAATGCACCGGTATATCATCGAGATACGGTTGTATGATGTGCTTGATATCATGAAAAACATAAGACATGGCACGTTGAAAAGTTGCACAAGCGTTCTTCAAACCTAAAGGCAGTTTTCGGTAGATAAAGGTACCCCAATGACAAATGAAAGTAGTCTTGTGTTGATACCTGAGAAAAATATTAATCTAAATATAGTGGGAGAAGTCGTCCATTAAGGAGAAGAGTTCTCTCCCGGCACAATCGTCAATGATCTGGTCAACGAAGGGGGTTGGATAATTGTCCTTAGGACAAGCTTTATTGATATCCCTATATTCTACACATATGGATTGTGCCTTGTTTCTTATTTACCAGAACCAAATTGGATACCCAATCGGTTAAAGCCATAGGATATATAAATCCAACCTTCAGAATTTTTTCAACTTCAATCTTGATAGCAAGGAATTTACGAGAGTGGACCGGGCGAAGTCATTGCCAGACAGTTTTAGTGTCTGGATAGGTCTTAATTCCATGCACAATGATATCAGGATCAATACCTAACATCTCTTCATAGCTGCAGGAGAAAACGTCATGAAATTCTTGAAAAATGGCTTTATAAGTGACGATCTCATCAACGAAACATGAAGCTCCGATGTGAACATTTTCGACGACTCTGGGTTTAATGGATATGTCAAGAGGAATGATGGGTGAAATGTTACTCATGTTCCCTTTATATATCATGTCGTGTGTTGACTCTGGAACAAAGGAAATGACAACAACGATCGACAAAGTCGAAATCCGTTGGTAACTCTTTATGGTGTCCTACTCTAGGAAGAGAACGGAGCGATGATGTCCATCATCCCATGGAGTGTCTTCCATAGACATGAATAACATGATCATCTCATCGGTGGGAAAGATCATGTGAAATGGATCGGGAGAGGAATCACAAAGAGAGGGAGTAGAAGGGGTTTCAGATTGAATGGCTTGATAAGCGGATTCAACTAGACTTAAGGGCATTTTTTCTCCATAGAGAAGATAATCACCAGGGTCAAGTACTATCCATGGGTCATGAGATGCAGGGGTTTCACGAACAGAGGTGGAAATCATGTTGATTGAGGTGAAAAAAGGAGGTGGAATATCAGGTGGTGGGATTGGGAATGTACCCATCAAAGTTGAATCTTTCATAAGACCCATGTCGACATTCTTGTACCTAGGAGGTGTCTTCGAGATAAAGGGTACGTTGCTAGTACGAGAGTCGGAATTAAAAAAGGCCAGTTGGTCAACAGTAATAACCTTTCCTTGGTGTGGGAAATGTAACACACGGAAAAGGGTAGACACAACTGCATGCGTGGAATCAATCCAGCTACGGCCAAGTAGGAGGCTATAGTCAAGAGGCACATCAAAGACCTCAACCTCGACATTGACTGAATTGCCTTCCAACATAATAGACAATGAGGGAAGAACACCATAGGGTTTAAAACCAGAACCATTGAAGGCCTTAAGTGTATTGTGGGACTGAGTGAGGGGAGGATATTCAATGTCTTTCCAACAAGTAACAGACATAAATCATGTGAAGGCTCCCTCGTCAATAATAGTTCTACAGATACTATTGTTCTCTACAACAACTTGGATTTGAAATGCTAACTGAGCAGGTATCCTTGGACTGTGATCTTTGAGGTCAAATATTATCAAATTTGTATCTATGGGATCAATGCCACCAATGGCATTAAACAATGCCTTCCATTGAGTGGGACAACTTTTAAGGAATTCGAGAGATGACATCGCGGAGGGTGCTTGCGCAAGATCTTCTACAATACTGTAGTTTTGAGCAGCATGTGCATGAGGATTAAAGGCAGACTTCTGAACAACACCCTTTGGAGGAGGGAGAAGAACTGTATTGAGACCCGGTCATTCGAGATGAAGAGGACCATTGGGAGGTGAAGTTGAGGGAGGCGGTTGAACCAACAAAGGTGGAAAATTGTCAACTTTCTCCTTTGAAGGATAGTAATCTTTGGCCCGAGTTGTGATTGCAACGTCGTTCTTTTTAGAATCACCTGTACACATAAGGACATACAAAGTGGTTGAAGGAGAAGGTTGTTCATGAATGACCAATTGGGCTTGTTGTTGAGAAGGGAATGGTTGTGAAAAAATGACAGGTGTGGGAGGCTTCCCGATCCCTTGAAGGAACTTAGTGACCTCGGCACATCTTGGACAATATTTCATGTAGTGATCATACCACATATAAGGCAAGGATATCGAGGTTTAAGGTTATCATTATCATCAGTAGGTTGAGTTTTGGGTTTTTCAGTTTGTAGATTATTATTTGTATCCTCCTTCATCTTACCCTTTCCCTTTTTAGATTTATTTTTATTGGCAGGGGTAGAATGAACTGAATTAATCTCATACATTTTGTCAGTGGAAGGAATAGGAGTTGAAGAATGTTGAACATTAGAAGCATTGTATTTGGGGTTGGTGTGAGGGGCATGTGTGGATTGAGTGTCAGCATGGAAGGTGCCAATCACACCATCAGCAACATGAGCAGTTGTCAGGGTTGTTGAGGTAGGGGTGGTAGAAGGGCGAGGGGCATCATGGATCAAGTCATAAAGTGTGCCCGTTTGCAAATAAACAAGATCTAGGTCATGAGAATGACTAATCGCCTTTTCTTTAGTGACAACTCCACCCATGGAAATATCACAGGTGATTTTACCGATGAGTGATTTGGTGAACCACTAAGCCAATAACTCATCAGGAAGGTTGATTTTGATCAAACATCATCTCCTTCTCCACCACTCATGAATGTGAGAAGAAATATGAGTGCCAGAAGGTTGCTTAAAGGAACTCAAAATTTTGGTTCCTACCTCGCAACGAATTGGCAATTGGTAATGCGTGAGGAAATCCATGGCTAGGGTATTAAATTCATTAAAGAAGCCTCGCGGTAACTCTATGTACCATTTTGTTTCTGAACCCATGAGAGTTCACTGGAAGAGTCGTAACCTAATGGAGTCATCCATCAATGAGTTGGATGAACACCAAAGGTGAAAATTCATAACATGATTTTTTGGATCTTCTCTCGATCGACCATCAAAATTTGGAATGTTAAATGGTAATTTGGTCAGTATGACAGGTCAATAGGGAGAATGTAAGATAGGATCATTCAAGATCCTAGACAAGTCAGGTAAATCCAAAGTGGCTAGAAAAGAAAACTGGCTATTCACTTGAGGATATCGGTGACTTTGGGGAGGAAGTCTCATTGGTATGATAGTAGGACCGTAAGCAGTCTACATGTAAGTAGAAAGTCCTGACAGATTCGGTTGGGGATGGTTTTGAGGCATGTAGCTGGCATGGTTGGGTTGATTTGGAATGTTTCCTTGGGAAGGAGCATTTGACTCAATGTTTGGACCCCAATTAGGATTCAGGGAACCTGGATATGGTTGGCTGATATTGGGAGGTACAAAAGTGTTAACTTGAGGATGCTTCCCCCCAAACGGTTGTGTATTTCCATGGAGAGGAATATTACAAGATTTATTTTGTAACACATGTGTAGTTTTCCCATAAACTGGTTTATGGGTGCCAACTTGGGGTTTTCCCCCGAATTGAGGTTGGGCCCTGGATTGAGATTGTATACCAATCTCAGGTTGCCACCCGACCTGAGGTTGTACCCCAAATTGAGGTTGTTCCCCAAAGTGAGGTTTCCCCCCAACTTGTGGTTGTTCCCCAGTCTGAGGTTGTCGTCCAAAATGAATCTAAAAACCAGAAGTGATAGACGGACCAGTGCCCCCAAGTGGGTTGGAGCCATTAGGGTCAGGATAATTATCCCCTCCAAACAAAGGTTGAAGAGGGATGTATAGCCCTCCGAAGGGGTTCTTGACAGGTGCAAAAACAAAACAAAAAACAACATTATACCCAGGAGGAATAAAAATTCATTCCCCTCCGGACAGATTCTGGGTAGGGATGGAGATGGAAGTATTCAAAGCGTGATACCCAGGGGGAAGTGATGGGATATATCTAGGCATAAGTTTTATTCCAATGGGATCTTGATTAACCACCACATTCGTGGTAGGAATAGTCATAGCGTGTGGAACCATAGTAGAATGGGCCATATGGAGAGAAAGGGTCAAGCGAGGGCCAACTAACCGTGTGTCTGGAACGACAGTGATATTGTTGGTTGTACCAAAAAAATGGTCTAAAGGTAACATACATTTCGGGAAGTTGTGATATTATATGTGAATTAGGACTCACCCCTAAGTTGTCATAAATCTCCCGTACAGTGCAAGGTGGGGTTCTAAATGCTTCACTAGAAAGAGAGGGATTGTCTACTCCAGGGACTGTATGAGGTCTAGTCGGTGCTCCAAAAGTTTCAACAACAATTTATCCTGATGAATTCATCTAGAGAATACGTCTCTCGTATATAGTATATGGTAACGGAGTTGGAGGAAGTCTGAAATCCTCTATAGAATCAGAAATAATTTAGAAATATTTTAAAGAGTTGGAACTTTCCACTTGTGAGGTTACGTTGTTATGGGCTGCTCTCTGCTCAGGATATCCAGGTAACCATTCAGATCTTCCGGGGGTATTCCTTGCATCTTACGTGAACGACGTGGAGGGTCAATGCTGGTCAAACCAAATATTTAACGGAAAAAATCTATGGCCAACTACAAAAACAAACAACACTCGCCAATAAAATCTAGAAATCAAACCAAGAAAACAAACCTTCTTGTGTTGAAGTCACTAGTTGGTGATGAAATCCAATGTTTCGAAGTCAATACAATAAGGGGCTAGGATAGAGCGGGTGGAAAAGTTACGTTGGCGACCTGCTTAATGGAATTACACCCTGGTGAAAGCTCCCACACATAATCATAGGTATACCCTCCAAGGAGCCCGAATGAGTCTGGCGAACGTCGATTCCAGGTACCATGAAGACTTTCCCCTCCATAGTCACCTCGTGTAATACCCTAAAGCGATAGGCTACTAAGGTTACCAAGTACAAAAATGACGCCTCGAGAAATAATCAATAGTCCAATCCACGTGCAAAGGAAGGGTATCTAGCCCGAAATCAACTTGAAAGGCTTCCACTCATAATTGTGGGTATGCCTTCAAGTGACCCCCATAATACACACAATCTCTACACCAAGACCAACAAAGAAGGGTGATTAACTTTTCCAACATTAATGCAACCTCAAGTTTGACCCTTGTGTGAGAAGGGCTTCCCAGGACAAAATGTTGCAAGTCGATTTGAACACTCCCTATCACAAGATGCTACAGTGTGTTTTATTCTTTGGAGAGTGTGCCTCACAACCTATTCCAAAGAGCTATCCTAGCTAATGTTGGTGAGAATATTTTCTAGAAAATAAAAGTTACTAATAAATTTTAAAATTACGCAGTGTTTTAGAGGTTGTTGTTTACTCAAGAGAGAGATTGAAGTGAAACCGGTGTCATATGATAACTTGACCCAATAATATGCAAGAACATATTAATGATGCAATCTTTCAGTTCAATGAACTTTAATTACAGTAGGGAGAAGGTATTTCTTTGGAAACATGAAATCTATGAAATGCACTATCTTTTTCTTGAATGAACACAATTCCAAACAATCATAAGCTATGAAATTTCCCAATTTGCTCTCTTTTAAAAAAAATCGAATGCAAAAATTTTCTTATGAGCGATTACCAAAAAGAATAGATGCCTTTGATTCTTCCTTTCCAAAACCAAATCAGAGATATAATGAAGAAAGTAAAAACGTAATCAAAGAAAATGAATACACTCAACAAAATACCCAAATCAAACTTTCAATGAAGATAAAAATGAAGATGACAAGAAAGTGTTTCGGAAAATGTAAACAAAAATATCTTTCAAATCAATAATCAATCCAAAAATTGTAAAACAATCCAAAATCTTAATCAAATCAAAGACTTTTTATCAATCAAGCACTCAAATCTAGATCCAGAGATTATATCCTTGTTGACAAAAATCAAGAAGCAAAAAACTTGCAACATGACAAAGAAAGACTTTCAATCCCTGAAAATCAATCAACAACAAGTCTTAAACTCAGAAAACAATCATACATTGGCGCCAAAAGTTCATCCCAGGTGATCAAATAAAAACTGGGTGACAAAGACAGAAAGGCCCAAACCAACAAATCCTATAGGAAACATCGCAGCTCAGCAGTAAGGTACAATGCGTCAAAATGAGGTCATCGCAGGCTAGTTATGGGACAAAATGTGGTGGTTCTGCACTGATTTAAATATGCAGGATGCGACGATCAAGGAACATCGCAGGATGTATATGGGGTACAGTGCGGCGATATCTATAAATAAGGAAAAATTGGACAAAATGAAAATAATCTAAATGAACTTTCAGACCCAGGGAGTCCAGATGGATTACCCACAAACTCAAAGACTGGATTAAAATGAAAGGATGTAGGCTAAAAGAAAATGGACAACAAAAAAGCAAAAACAAGTCGTATCCCCAGTACGATCACCAATTTTGTTATTGGATTAATCGGTAAATGTGGACATAAACTGATCTCCCTAGATCCACCTAGATCTAGAACAAAAAAAGACAAGACATGACACTTTCCCTACTCTCTAATCATCGAATTTACTATCAAAAAAGAGATGAGCAACATACCATTTAAATATCGTTGCCTTGTATCATTGTTGTCCTTGCTCCTCTTCAGTGCTCTTGTGATATTGGATCTGCAAGGGAACAAAAGCCAACCAAAGTGAAAAAAACAATAGAATACTCAATGAAAACTTATGCATGTAATCAAGGAATCATACAATAAAACAAGAATGCTTTTATGGGAAAGAAACATCCCACTACATTATATTAAGTAAAAGTGAAAAATACAACCAAAAGCCTTGATGTTGCAAGGTCCCATTTCGATGGCCCTTTGCTCCAACACACACACTTGCTCCAAGCTTGCATGAAGAAGGTCCACAATAACTTGATGAACTGAAATGAATCCCTCAAGCATGAACTGAAGTAGAATTCCTCATACAATTCTTAGCATATCCAACCTTCATTAACATTAGCCTTTTCCATGAGAAATACCTCTTTATATAGGGGAAAGAGAGATGGTTAAAGAGATTACAATGATCCCACCAAATCAGTGAAGCAAGCAAGATCCCATCTATTCGGAAGCCACCTCATCTTCTAGAATATCCCCTTCTAGAACTTTTGTGAAGCTCGACCTTTTCTTAGTCTTTTAACATCATCGCACCCTAGCTATAGGATATCCCATGGAGATGTCACAAACCAATTTCAGGGTAGAGGGCAGTGATTAGGCATCGCTGCAACCTGCATATAGTGCAGCCAGTGACGATCTTCTTTAATAGGGGTTTTGAGAAGAGAAAGCCAGTCACTTTTCTCATTAAGGAAGGCTCTTTGGCGAACATGAACACATGATGTAAAAGGATCACTAGGGTGACCAAAATAATGTGTAACAATGTCATCCATACCCTCAAAGTATATCAAAGTCACATAAAGTTGTATTCCTACCATGCACCATGGTCCTATTTTCATTATGGGTAAGTAATCTTGAGCACAACATTATGAATCTCCTCAGTGGTCACTGGCTGGGGGGTTTCCCTTTTTTTTGACGGAAAGAAATCTATTCACACATTGGAATTCATGCAATGTCTTGGATTCAATTATCCTTATTGGTGGTTTCCTCTGCTTTATCGAGATTCTTTATTATTAGTTTCTATTCATAGGGTCTCTTTCATCCACTACTTGCATCTGGTGCATACGAGAGATGCACAGGGTCATTGGTTTGTGAACATCCTATTCGTTCAAGCTACTCTTAATTATCAATATATTTCTTTGTACCTTGTTTTGAATGATGAGAGATGCCCTAATTCTCTCCTTTTAGCGGGTATCCTTCCATCAACTTCAACTCATCTATTCAGGAAATGCGACCTAGAGTCTTATGATTTACTAGAGGCTTGCAGTCATCAATCGAAGGTTCTCGCACCATCGATAGTTTGGGATACATCAATATATCTTGATTGATGGATTCTTCAAGTGTTCGACCTCAACACCCTTATTCACACCTGTAAAATTGTACTCGGTGCCTTGTTACCTACTTTCATTATTGGTAGGTTGTCTCGCGTTTGTTAACAGTATACCTTAATGATCAATAATCAAATGAAGTCTCATTCTGTTTGACATCAATTCCTATATTCACATGATGTAGACTTGCACCTTCGACGAACAGTGTAGAATACCTCTAGCTTATAGTAGAAACATTCCTAATATTTTGTTGTCTTTCATTGGACCATTACCTATATGACTTCACTGATCATGGGAGATCATATTGTACTACATTGTATACAGATATCTTCAGATTGATTTTGAGATTGGATTCCACTGTTCCTTGTTCATGACTATGACAGCCTATGGCACTTTGTATTCCCTATTCATGGCCATGAGAAACTATTTGATATATTTCCACATGGATCTGCAGTATAATTCAGATTGGAAGCCATGTGTACAAATACATTATGGATTGTAATATTCTCATGAGTAACTAGCACTTCCAATTGAGTCTCCATTACTCCACTTCTAGGAATTATAATGTATTTCAACCATCACATATACTCCTCTAACTTCACACATTAGAGGGCATATGTTACAACAAATTACCCCATGTAACTTGCTTGGATGGCCTTTCCATTTCCCTATGCATACTTGAAGTCTCCTTTTGTACCTTCTAGAGACAAAAAAAACACTTTTTTCCACATATACATGTCCTATCAGTTAGATAACAAGCGTATACACATGTTACTCCACTACAACCTGCGTATATTGGGTTCGGTGCTAAAAAATAAAAATTATGTTGTGTTTTCATGCCATGTCACGAGATCCATGATCCTTGACCTTCCATATACTAGAAATGCTCTGACTCAGCCCTCAGGTTCCATTTATGTTAGAAAAACAGGATCGTGGAACAATAAAATAAAATAAAATGCAAAAATAAAACACAAAAAATACACAATACAATAGAGGTATAGACATATGTGGTTCACCCTGTGTGGACTACATCCACTAGAGAAATTTCCATGTCATTCCTTTATTATTATCCAACAAATGAAGGGATAAAACCTACAACACACTCGTTGTAACATCCTCTTCTTTCTCTCACAGTCTCTTCTCTCAGAATACAATATTCGCAATGATACATAGCTGCAATACATTTCCCTCATAAAAGAGGGTTTCGTTCTAGGGAAAAAAACCCTAACATATCTTCTACCATTAAATATGGGACCTGATAATGAATGGTCCATATTTACTATGAAATTACAATATACATTTACAAGGCAATTTTTCCTTTGGGGGCTTTTCCCCGGAACCCATCGGGGGCCTTCTTTCCCCCAGACCCCCTAGCCTAAGGGATGAGATCCCTGGACCCCGAAAGGGGGGAAATCCCCCCTATAACCCCATGCGTGGAGAGGTGTACAATATTCCTGGGTGCACAGTCTTCATGGGGCATAAAAACGGCATGATTCCATTCTTCATGGGGCATGATTCCATTCTTCGCTTGACAAAGTGGATGTCCACCATGTTCATTGGACATTCTTTACTGTATAATTACTTCACATCATGAAACTTTTTATGTAGATTAAACATTTTTTAGTTCTTCCTCCATAACTTGAAATTGGGAGTTATAGTCCTGCATGTGATTTTAAACAATCCAGCTAAGTCTTTGGTTAATTTGAAATCCAAGAACGCATAATCATGTTTCTGTGATTAGATCATAAATAAATAAATACCCTTATTTGGGATAATATGAAATGAACATTATACATTACCATTACCATTATAATTTACAAAAATTTGAAACCAGCACGGGATCTCTAATGGTGGCGCATGGTTCATAAAGTTGTGGCAACGAGATTTTGATCCGACGATGGATACTCGTAATGTAACCCCGTCTGAATTTGCTTGCCTTATCTTTTGTTCATATTTTGAACGGCATATTTAAATTAATTGGAAGGGTATAATTAAATCAAATTTTGAACGACATACTTCCAAATATCCTTCTAATTATCCGGATTTTTCTAATAATTTCATATTATAACACCTTTATGAAAATTACAATGTAAATTGAAATTTTAATGATATATAATGGACTATACTGATGGTGAGTTTGGAATTCTAAAATATGAAGTATGTTGTAAATTTCCATATGCAGAATAATTAACAATATTCATAATACATAAATTCAACTAAAGATTCACAAAACAAGCTTTGGGAAGTTAACATTTAATATGAGTAAACTTCACTTGATTACTCAAGTAGTTTGAATTCTCCTAGAAATTATTATTATTTAATATAGTTGTAGAGGTGCAACAAAATGTCATATTAATTTAGATATGGATAAGAATCAACAATGTTCATAACACATGAATTTAAGTAAGAATTTACAAAGCCAAGATGTCTAAATTTACTTAAAAAGCTTTCATTAAGTGACACATAAAATAATGCATACACAAATACATGCATAGATATCCATGACAAGTATTGTGTAATGAAAAAATGTTCATTAATCAAACAAGAATTAAAAGTAATGTCATTTATGAATTATTGAAAATATGACCTTTCTTTTAACATTTCATCATATTTTTTTTTCCTTTATAAAATATTCTCTTTTGATCATTAATTTATAATAAAGTCATAAAAACAATAAAATATTTTAATTGAGATATGAAATAATTAAACTTAATGAAAATGTATACTTACACTAATTCAAATCACTTAAATATTTTATATTTATTTGCTAATGTGTGGAATTAAAAATACAATGTGTCTTGTCATATATTTTGTAAGTGATATTGTTTTTACCTTAAAATTAAAAGAAAAATAAAATTAATTGAAAAATAATGAAAAAGTTTAAGGAAATAATGTTTTTCAGGTAAATATATGTTTCTTTATAAAAGTTTTTCTAACATTTAAGGCTAGAAAGGAATGTGTGATAAGAGTCTTAGGCCAATAAATATTCTTGATCTTAAGCACCATGAATGAGTCCTCAAACCATCACACATACCCTCTTTGTGAGATCATTAGCTTTTAGGTAGGATATGGAAACCATTAAATGGATTTACATGCAACTAATGGATTTCAAGGTCTTGGCCATGGTTGTGAGGAAAGGATGGGCCTTGGCCCTAAATGAAGCTTTCAAAGTCTTGACCATGATTGTGGGGAAAGAAAGGGCCTTGGACCCTGAATGAAACTTACATGGCTAAGGGCTAAGAGATTTTTGGCCCTAAATAAAACTTACATGGCTAAGGGCTAAGGTGTTTTTGGCAAGGATCAAAGCCCATGGACAAACTTTGAAATCATCACACGAACATGTATGGAGGATATTTGACCTCAAATTGGATTACAGTGAACATCGCCACGTCTTTAGAACTTAAAGGAAGATAAAGGTTGAGTAATGGAATTTTATGTTTTAAAATGGGTTGTAGTAAAAGGAACATGCACACTTTATAGTAATGCATGTGTTTTATAATGTATGACTATTCCTTTGAATTTAAAAATCTTTAATTGGATTGCAAATTTAACTTTAACTTATATGTTTATTAACTTAGTTGCTTCAAATAACATCAACATGATCACCTTGATGGTTTGGACCACTGTAAAACAAAGAAAACTTTCATATGTTCAAACCATTTTCAATATATCAACTTTGAGCATATATATATATATATATATATAAACATTGCTTAATAGTTTTTATTCATTTTTATAAACATATCATAGTTTTAAAATAAAAAGTTTAGATATTTTTATAATGTTTTATTGAGTAACATTTTTTTTTTTATGATATTAAAGGTTTGAATTTAAAGGAGATTTCAATTTGGTGTCTTTCTAGGTTGCAACCTTAAAACTAAATTAATATAATTATAAAATATAATTGTAAAATATAATTCTCAAAGTTATATAAAACTTTCATAAATAAAATATATATATTCCAAAACCTAATTTGAATTCTTCTTATTCAAGATTCAAATAAATTGTGTAAGTATCTAGAACCATCTCTACAAACTTCAAATTATTGATTGTTTTTTTTCCATATTTACATTTCCTTTAAAACTAGCTTACACACTCTATACTACTTTCAAAATTACTAAATAATCCAATTTTAATGTTAAAAACTTTATTTTGCAATACTAAACTATGAATATAAATAAAGTGCCCTATAAAATGAAAAGAAATATGTATTTAGAAACATCCTTCTAAATTAATAATTGTTTTTTTTTTTTCCTTATTTACATTTCCTTTAAAGCTAAATTACTAAATAATATAATTCCTAATGTTGAAAACTTTATTTTGCACTACTAAACCATGAAACTATGAATATAAACTAAGTGCCATATGAAAAGAAAAGAAATACTTATTTATGAAGTTATATAAAATTTATATGAACTCTTTTGTACAAATTTATCATTTTTAATTAAATATTTCTAAGAGTTATAATGTTTAAAATTTTGTTTAAAATAAAAATAAAAATTAGAATTTTTGAAAAAGGGTTGTAGTTTTCACAAAATCTTTAAAACCAATATTTTTATTATTTTCACTAAGATAGTATTAATCCATACATATTCATAAAAAAAAATCATACAAATTCATAAATAAAACTATTCTCTAAATGTTCAAATGCGATAACATTTATCTAACTAATATGCCCTATGAAATGAAAAGAAATACGTATTTAGGAACTTATATGAACTCCTTTTTGAAAGTTTATCATTTTTGGGGGAGGGGGTTGTAGTTCTCTCACAAAATCTAGAATCAATTTTTTTATTATTTTTACTAAGATAATGTCAATTCATATAAATTCATAGAAAAACCTATTCTGTAAATGTACTACTGTGGTAACATTTTTCGAACATGAAACCTAATTAAGGTAATAGTTGTGTAAAGTTGTTTTAAAGGTGGAATTT
>ML784317.1:741802-753288 GCA_009831015.1 Picea engelmannii
TCTGCAATGCCATAGGTCTGATCAAAATTGGATGTGCCAAGTGGAATTTATGGTAACTTCCTCACAACTTGCCGATTTTTGGCCTTTCCAGGAGATCTCCCTTGTATAGAATGCCCCGCACAAAATAATTGATATCAAATTCTAAAACTCAAACCCAAAGTACTACATACTGTCCACGATCCAATGCAACCAGTCCCACTCAATTTGGATACTCCAGAAAGAAGTTATGCTTGTTTTAACTGGAACACCTTCTTGAGACTAGCCAATAGGACTAGTCAGATACCCTATCTTACACAAGGTGTATCTACAAATTTAAGAAGACCCAGAAGCTGAACTTTTTAAAACAGATAAAAAAATAATTTCTATAAATGGCCTCCAGAGTTCAGGGTCTGAAACATTACATAAAAATTTTTATAGCGAAAATGCCTCAATGACTCATTTCAAGATGATTCCATAACCCTATATTGTACAGGTTGTATCTCCGAAAGTATAAGGCCTCAGGAGATGAATTTTGAACCCAACGTACCTTGATCTGTCTACTAAAACCCCTTTAAGCGGTTCCTTCTGAAACATTGTATAAAAAAGGTTATAGCGAAAATTCCACGGTGTCTCAGATGTAGCAGCGAAACCCCAAGACCTTGAGCTCTGACACCATATGTTAAGAACCAAACATCAATATAGCATAGAAAAACCTCAAGAAAAGTAATAAACGCCTTGAAAAAGAGATAATATCAGATAATAAGCCTCTTCAAGGGGGCAACCTCCTTTTACCCCACTTAAATGTTCAAGTACAAGATGATTCAAAATGAAAATGTCTCCTTGGTATATATAGGAGACTAGGAGGTTTTAATGGCCTAAAGCCGACATAAATAAAATAACATTACTGATCTAAATCACAACTAATGGCATAAATCCGACATAAATAAAATAACATTACTAATCTAATATGCCCCAATTAAGTGGTAATGAGCCAATATTAGGGCTTAACAAATAAGCTAGAATTCAGGAAGGTATGTCATTTTTGCTATAAATCCTTTTCTAAGAGGTTCCAAGTAGTGACACCTAGAGGAATTGCATAAAAAACACTGAAGAACATTGTGTATCATTTTCAGATCTTCATTCATTACAGGTACAAAGTTATTATTATTTCAAGTTACGGTTGTTGACTAATCCAAAACTAGTCATGTGAGACTAAAGAAAAGTTTGATGAAAATGATAGTCTCTTGTTGTTAAAGTTAAGGAAGGTTTGCAAGTATCTGATCATATACACCAGGTCTATTATAGAGTTACAAATCATATTTGGATGATGAAATTGATGAGGGATTTTGGTTGAGGTACAAGTTGGGTACATGGTGGATACAAGTAGTTGATGAGTTGGCAGATACATGAGGTGTATAGTTGATTATGTTGGTACATATTGATGATTCATAGTTGATGAGTAGTTGACACATGATTGGTACATACTTGGTACATGGTTGGTTTTAATTTTTTATGGTACAAGTTGATTACAGGTTGTTTGGTACAGGTTGGTGCATGGTTGATGCACTTGTTTATGGTACAAGTTGATTACAGGTTGAGGTATAGATTGATGCATGGTTGATGCAAGGTTCAGGTTTATAGTGATATATCTCATAGTGATAGCATGAAAGTGGTTCCATCATTCTACTTCTACTTCAGGGTGGTTGGACGGGGCAAGGACAGGTGGTTGTAGCCACCTTCCGGTTGTAGCCGAAGAACATAGGGGGTTGTAGCCTCCTTCTGGTTGTAGTCAGAGATTTGGGGAGTTGGAGCTTCCCTCAGGTTGTAACCTAAGAAACTAGGGGGTTGGAGCCTCCTTCTAGTTGCAGCTGGAAAACAAACGAAGTTGGTGCTTCCAATGAATGTAATTCTTCAAGACATATAAGAAAAAACATTATGTGGTTTTCTCCCGATTTGGGTTTCCACGTAAAACACTGGTGTAATGTATATGTGTGTGATTGTTCATTTCTTATTGCTCATTATTGGATAATAATTCTACATTGATATAACACTTGGATTATTTGGAGAAAAAAATGATTATAATTACGTTATTATTGATTCACACCCCCTCTCAGTAATCCAACAATTGGTATCAGAGCAGGTTCCTTCAGAAAACATTTTAACCACTGAAAGGTAGATCATGGAGAGTATCAACTTGTATAAAAATGGAATACCATAGTTTGATGGACAAAAGTATGCTTTTTGAAGCATAAGGATAAAGACATATATATATGAACAAGGATTTCAAGTTTGGCAATTAATTGTAGATGGATACATAGCACCAACAGTTCCACCAACAAATGAAAAAGTAGTGAAACTCGGTGAAAATAATTCCAAAGCCACAAATTCACTTTTGAATGGTCTCAGTGATACGGTATTCACCAAAGTTGCACATTGTAAATCCGCTAAAGAAATTTGGGACAAGCTTCGAAATATCTATGAAGGAGATACAAAAGTCAAAGCAACAAAGCTTCAAACTTACAGAGGTCAGTTCGAACAACTGAAAATGAAAGAAGATGAGAATATTGTAGCCTACTTCTTATGAGTTGATGAAACAATGAATGCAATCATAGGATTGGGAGAAGAAATCAAAGAATCTGTAATTGTTCAAAAGGTAATAAGATCTCTTCCTATGAGATTTAACCATAAGATATCAGCTCTAGAAGAAATATTGGATCTAAACTCAATAAGCATGGACGAACTGCATGGAATCTTCACAGCATATGAAATGAGAACTAAACAGGAAAATCCAGATGTAAAAGAAGTAGCCTTCAAAGCATCCAAAAGATCAAAGCTAGAGAAAAAGGAACAAGAATAATATAGCAACAATGGTGAGGTCTCGGAAGATGATGAAGAAGTGGCCAACTTCATCAAAAGACTGAACAAGGGAACCAATGATAGGTATAGAGGTAAGCTTCCTTTAATTTGTTTTAATTGTGATTGTATTGGTCATTTTGATAACAAATGTCCTCATAAGAAAAAGAGAAATGATGAAGGTTACTCAAAAGGCAAACACATATAAAGGAAAAAGAACTACAAAGAAAGTTTTCAAGAAAAGCTTATGCACTAAAGAAGACATATCATCATCATATGAAGATGAAGTCAGTGACTGTGAGACATGAAGATTCTATTCATGGCAGTAAAAGACTCTGACAAAGAAGACTCTGAAGAAGAATATGAAGAAGATGAAGAAGAAGATGAACAAGAATATGAAGATGTCAAAGAATAAATTGAAGCAGCAGAAGTTGATTATCGAGAAGAATTAATGTGTGTCATAGAAGTCATCAAAAGAGAAAACAAGAAACTACAAGCAGAAATAGACAAGAGAAAAGACACTCGAGAACTAGAACAAATAATAACAAAAATGAAGGTTCAAATAGAAGAAGATAAAAGAATTGATGAAGCACTTAAAGAAAAGATAGAAGAAAAGGACAAGATCATTGGAAACTTGGAAGCAGAGTTTGTCACACTAAGAAAGGATATTCAAAAGAAAAATATGAATAATAGTTCAAAAGTTCTGGATGACATTATCAGCAGTCAAAAATTTCATCTTGGCAAGTCCGGACTTGGATACAATCAGACAGAAAAGGGATCAAGCTCCAAAATAACAGAGCAAGAAACATATCCAAAAGGTTATGTAGAAACAATCAAATGGGATAAGAATATATACAAGGAAGATTACAGTGACACTCCTCCAACGAGACGATTCAGATTTTAGAATCAACAAAAGATAGATAGGCCTCAAGAAGAAGAAGGATTCATAAGAGCACCTCGTTTCAGAAGATCTTCAACTCCCAGGTATCAAACTATATTTTCTAGTTTATGTTATGCATGTAATAATTTTGGAAATAAGGTTGTGAATTGCAGAGCTAAGAATAGGAACAATAACAAATTTGAGAGTCATACACAAAGGGGTTATTCAAGAAGACCTAGTGAAACACATAGAAGAAGTTACAACAGGTTTGAATCTTTGAGCATTGAAGTGGAATGTTACAAATGTAACAATTTTGTACATGTGGCCAAAGATTTCAGAATGACAGTCCCTTCTAAAGAACCTCAATAGAATAACAACAATCACAGACAGGAACCTCAGAAAATGACATTGATAAGAAAGCAAGATCAGTATAGCAATGAAGAATGCACAATTGCTCTAACATCTAAATAGAATAAACGCGGTTGGTATGTTGACAGTGGGTGCTCAAAACATATGACAGGTGATAGAGACAAGTTTCTTACATTATAAAAGGAAAGAGATGGATCAGTCTCCTTTGAAAATGATGATTCATCCAAAATCATTGGAAAAGGCACAATCTGAATTGGGAACAAGAAGGAAAAGGCGGAAAATGTTCTACTAGTAGAAGATATGAAACATAATCTTCTAAGTTTGAGTCGAATGCGTGACCAAGGTCATAAAGTTACTTTCGATTCACAAAAGTGTGAGATAAGAAAATAAGGTTAAGGGAAATTGGTCGCTATAGCTATAAGAACTTCAAGCAACATATATGTGTTAAGTGAAATTGGAAATGAAAAGTCTTGTCTAGCAAAGGAATATGAAAGTTGGCTATGGCACAGAAGAATGGGTCACATACATTTTGATGACCTTGTCAAAGTCAGCAAAAGAGAAGCAGTTAGAGAAATGCCCCAGATCACGAAACCAACCAACACTTTATGCAAGCATTGTCAACAAGGAAAGAAAACAAAGACTAGGTTTAAATCAAAGGAATATTCAACAACAAGACCACTGAAAATTGTGCATACTGATCTAGTTGGACCAACTAAAACAAAGGGCTTAAAAGGTGAAAAATACTTCATGTTGTTAGTTGATGATTATACAAGAATGACTGCAATTTGTTTTCTCAAGAATAAGTCAGAAGCTTTTGAAAACTTCAAGATCTACAAGAAAATGGTTGAAAATGAAATGGATTCAAAAATCAAATGCTTGAGATTTGATAATGGAGGATAGTTCACCTCAAAGGAATTTATGGACTACAGCAGCAATCATAGAATAAAAAAGAAATTCTTTGTTGCTAGGACACCTCAACGGAATGGAGTTGTTGAAAGAAAGAATAGGACAGTACAGGAAATGGCTCAAACAATGTTAATGGATTTGAAATTGACAGATATTTTTTGGACACAAGTAGTGCATACAACAGTTCACATTCAAAACAGAGTAATGCTCAGAAACAACACTGACAAAAATCCTTATGAACTATGGAAAGGAAGACTAGCAAATGTAAAGCACTTTAGATTTTTTGGAAGCAAATGAAATATCAAAAGAGAAGATGGAATAATGGGAAAGTTTGACTCTCGTGTGGAAAAAGGAGTACTTATTGGTTACTCAAGCAAAAGAAAAGAATACA
The DNA here is from genome assembly GCA_009831015.1 of Picea engelmannii. Classification (NCBI taxonomy): domain Eukaryota; kingdom Viridiplantae; phylum Streptophyta; class Pinopsida; order Pinales; family Pinaceae; genus Picea; species Picea engelmannii. Next base: position 747,181 of record ML784317.1, read on the forward strand.
AGTGTTACAATCTAAGATTGAACAAGGTTGTGGAAAGCATCAACATAACAATTGATGAAACAAGCAGAGCATAATCAAACGAAGAAAAGGAATCAATGAAACAACCCTTAGAACAAGAAGTAGAGGATGAAAAAGAAGAAGAAGATGAAGATGAATATGAAGATAATTCGACAGAAAAAAAAAGAGAAAATTCAGCAGGTGTCCCCAAAGACACCTAGTAAACGAGTACAGAAGAATCATCCTTCAGATAAGATTATAGGAAACAAAGATGCAGGAGTTGAGACTAGAATAATAATCCATTCACTAGAACAAACACACCTAGCATTCTTATCTACAATTGAACCAAACTGTTTTGAAGAAGCCAACCAGGATGAATTTTGGAATAAGGCCATGGATGAAGAATTAGATCAAATAGAAAAAAATGACACTTGGGAATTGGTTCCAAGACCAAAGAATAAAAATATAATCGACACAAAATGGGTTTTCTGGAATAAATTGAATGAATATGGACAAGTTACAAGGAACAAAGCTAGATTGGTATGTAAAGGATATGCACAGATTGAAGGAATCAGATTTGAAGAGACATTTGCTCCAGTTGTCAGAATGGAAGCAATCCACTTGTTTTTAGCTTATGCATGCTCTAAAAATATTAAAGTATATCATATGGACATAAAATCATCTTTTCTGAATGTGGAACTTGAAGAAGAAGTCTACATTGAACAACCGGAAGGATTTCAGTTGTAAGAGAATGTAGAATATGTGTGTAAATTAAAGAAGGCCTTGTATGGTCTAAAACAAACTCCTAGAGCATGGTACTCTAGACTAGATAAGTATATGTAGGAGGTAGGGTTCAGAAAAGGAAGTGCAGACAACAATCTCTACATCAAGCTAAGTCAAGGTAATATTTTATTAGTTGAAGTTTATGTTGATGATATTATTTTTGGTAGTGATGATGACAGGTTAAGCCAAAAGTTTGCAAAAGAAATGAAGAATGAATTTGAAATGTCGTTACTTGGAGAACTATCCTTCTTTATGGGTCTTCAGATACGTCAAAGAAACCAAGGAATATTTATTTCTCAAACCAAGTATATCAAAGAAATGATGAAGAGGTTTGGAATGGAATATTGCAAACAAGTTATCACTCCCATCCAAACTAGTTGCAAGTTGAGCAAAGATGATGATTCAAAGTCTACAGATCAAAGGCAATACAGGTCAATGATTGGTAGCCTACTATATGTGACAGGATCCAGACTAGATGTAATGCAGGAAGTTGGACATGTGGCACGATTTCAAGCAGCAACAAAGGAATCACATGTATTAGCTGTGAAGAGGATCTTCAGATATCTCAAAGGAACATAAGAGTTTGGATTATGGGATCCAAAAGGAAAGGATATATCACTTATGGCCTACACAGATGCAGATTGGGAAAGTTGTATTGATAACCGATGAAGCACCAGTGGAGCATCTTTCTACTTGGGTGAGTGTTTATTATCATGGATAAGCAAGAAACAATCATCAGTATCCTTATCTACAACCGAGGCAGAGTATATTGCAGCAACATCATGTTGTACATAGGCTCTTTGGATGAAACAAACTCTAATAGATATATAGGTTGAGTATGATGAGCCCATTCCAATCTATTGTGATAATACAAGTGTCATCAGTATCTCAAAGAACCCAGTGATGCACTCCAAGACGAAGCACATTCCAATCAAGTATCACTTTCTACGGGAGCAGGTTTCAGAAAATAACATCAGAGTTCAGTATGTGGGCACAAAAGAACAAGTGGAAGGCATCTTTACAAAACCACTTCCACGGGAATCCTTTGAATATATTCGCCAGAGACTTGGAGTTACTTATACTCCAAAATGAATTTTTTTTGAATGCTTATAATGTATGTCTTAGATGTACACGAGGAAACACCACAAGAGGATAGTTCAGTCAGGAGGAGAAGCCCCGGATGGAAAGATACCTTTGCCATTGATGACAAAAGGGGAGAGATTTACCAAATGAAGAGGATTGAGGAATGGCTCGAGGGGGAGCAGATTTATTAGATGTAGAGAACAGAGGCATGGTTCTAGGGGGAGCATGAGCGATATGATTTGAGTATTTAATCAGAGTGTTGCCATCAATCCAAAGGGGGAGATTGTTGATTAAGGTTGGTTGTCATTGATGTCAACCCTTGAAGAAAGCCCAGTAGCACAAAGGTTTGGGTAATGGACCCAAGTTTGTTTGATGTAAATATGACTCATTATTTTCTTCTCATGGCTATTAAGAAGTAAAGATGGATGAACTCCAAAGTGGTCCCCTTATAGTGAAATCTCTCACGGGAAGATGCTTTGCAAAGTGAGAGAACCCATGATTAATTATGGAATAATGAGATGAAGGACAATGAATTTTTCACTGAAACTATCCTAGATGGATATTTCTTGTCATTCCATTTTCGGTGGCATGTGGAACGTCACATAACTCCTCATTGTTAGAGAGTTATGGCCTTACGAAGTTGGAGGACCCTCTTATGTCATTTAGAAGCCCCAAAAGGTCAAAGTAGTGAAAGTGGTTTAAGATATTTTAGAAGGTAAATAATAAAGTGAAGTGATGAGTGTACTATAATTCAAAGTGAATACAAAATAACTTATTTAAACAATAAATTTAATGGAGAAATTAGAAGTGGGCTAACCCTAAAATAAGGAAAGTGGGCAAAGTGACCTAGAAGATGTTTTTAAGAAAGCTACTTGGAGAGTATAAATAAGAGGCAAGGCTCTCTCATGTTAGACACACTTGAGAATATTGAATGCTTATAGGTGTGTGAGGTAACCAAGGATATATAAGCTGAATTTTAGAGGTAAGGTGAAGAAAAGAAGGTTGTAATTCAAGGAAGGATAAATTATTTTGATGATGCTTTCTAAGGTATGTTATTTACAGGTCATCTCACCATTTTCACAATAATTTTTTTTGTAGAATGATTTAGACCATGAAATTTCTATTCCATTGAGGAAACATATCCAATTAGCTATGGTAAAAAATTCATCTTTTGGGTCATTGTATTTTTGGAGTTACACTCAGTGGAAAATAGGGTTTGTGGCTAGTCTTGAGACTAGTAAAAAACAAGTGTTCCGGGTAAACACGTCATAACTTCTTCATAAAAGATCCAAATTCAGTAATACCAATTGTGTTGGTTAGCGTAAAGTATTTAGTATTTTTTGTAACAATTTCATATTGATTTAATAAATATTATGTGTGGGACCGCTCTACAAGCTCGCTCTCTAGAATAAGCCAAAATTCAGCTAGGTATGTCATTTTTTCTATAACTCATTTTCTGAGAGGTTCCATGTAATGAAACCTGGAGGAATTGTATAAAGCACACTGAATAAAATTGTGTATTAATTTTAGATCTTTATTCATTACAGGAACACAGTTATGATTATTTCAAGTTAGGGTTGTTTACTAATCCAAAACTAGTCATGTGAGACTAAAGAAACGTTTGATGAAAATGATAGTCTCTTGTTGTTAAAGTTAAGGAAGGTTTGCAGGTATGTGATCATATACATCAGGTCTATTATAGAGTTACAAATCATATTTGGATGATGAAATTGATGAGGGCCTTTGGTTGAGGTACAAGTTGGGTACATGGTTGAGACAAGTAGTTGATGAGTTGGCAGATACATGAGGTGTATAGTTGATGATGTTGGTACATATTGATGAGTCATAGTTGATGAGTAGTTGAAACGTGATTGTCACATACTTGGTACATGGTTGGTTGCACTTGTTTATACTACATGTTGATTATAGGTTGTTTGGTACAGGTTGGTGCATGGTTGATGCACTTGTTTATGGTACAGGTTGATTACAGGTTGATTACAGGTTGAAGTACAGGTTGATGCATGGTTGAGGTTTATTGGTACAGGTTTACAGCGGTATATCTCACAATGATAGTGTGACAGTGGTTCCATAATTCTACTTCTACTTCAGGGCAGTTGGACGGGGCAAGAATAGGTGGTTCTAGCCACCTTCCAGTTGTATCCGAAGAACATGGGGGTTGTAGCCTCCTTCTAGTTGTAGCCAAAGAATTGGGGATTTGGAGTGTCCCTCAGGTTGTAGCTCGAGAAACCAGGGGGTTGCAGTCTCCTTCCAATTGTAGCTGGAAAACAAAGGAAGTTGGTGCTTCCAATGAATGTAAATTTTCAAGACATATAAGAAAAAACATTCTGTGGTTTTCTCTCAATTTGGGTTTCCATGTAAAACATTGGTGTATTGTGTATGTGTGTGATTATTCATTTCTTATTTCTCATTATTGGATAATAATTTTACATTGATATAACACTTGGATTATTTGGAGAAAAAAATATTATAATTACATTATTACTGATTCACCCCCTCTCTCAGTAATCCAACACTGATTACAATGATGCTAGATTGTCATGTTCTTGTTAAATTTAGCAGCATCGACAGTCATTCTCAAATGAGAGGCCTTATGGGCCATACTGAGGCTAGCCAGGGATATTTGGTGAATCAATCAGTCGTGTGAGGTATTGAAAAAATCCAGGGGGGAATGTACAACCTTTGTGAGTCAAACCAAAAGTCAAGATGAATGAAATGATATGTAAGTCTATTGCAAAAGTCAAGGGGAACGCACAACCTCAGTGAGCATAGACAGTCTAGTGTAAAACTCAGGGGGTACATGCAACCTCTGTGAGCATAGAAATACAAGTGAAAAAGTCAGGGGGAACGTACAACCTCTGTGAGCCTAGTCAAGCCTTGTGAGCCATGAGAAAAAGTCAAGGCATCTAGCAAAAGTCAAGTTGAATATAAAATTCCTATGAGCTAGAAACAAACGATATTCCTAATATTGCAATTGATATAAATGTATTGATCTAGTGCGTTGGCACGTGTAACATTATCCACCATGAAGAGAATTTTGAATTTCCTTGTAAAGAGTCGAGTTGTAACTGAAGTCTCAAGTCTAGTTTTATTTTAGAACTAAAGTGTAATGTTGAGTTGTAACTGAAGTCTTAAGTCTAGTTCTATTTTAGAACTAAAGTGTAATGTTGAGTTGTAACTGAAGCCTTAAGTCTAGTTCTATTTTAGAACTAAAGTGTAATGTTGAGTTGTAACTAAAGTCTTAAGTCTAGTTCTATTTTAGAACTAAAGTTTAATGTTCAGTTGTAACTGAAGTCTCAAGTCTAGTTTTATTTTCGAACTAAAGTATACGAGTCTAAATTCTAGTTCTATTTTTGAACTAAAGTGTAATGTTGAGTTGTAACTAAAGTCTCAAGTCTAGTTCGAACTAATGTATCAAGTTGAGTTATGATTAAATCATGCAAACAAGTTATTATTTTGAGCCTCTCCTCTTCTCCTCTTCAGCCTATATAAGCAGAGGTCGACCCCTCTCTTCAACACGGTTTTGATATGCAGGTTAAGGGTGAAGCAATAGAGGCGCATATCAGTGATAAAGAGGCAACATACCAAAGAAGCATATCAGTGATGTATATCAACAATAGAGGTAGCATATCAGAGGTGTATTTCAGCAAGGTATTTTAGGTCTTTGTCGGGTCAGAGTCATCTTGGCAAGCTATTTAAGAGTAGAACATTCATGGTGGATAATTGCGAGTGATATTACATTATTAATGCAATAAAGGAATATCATTTGCTGGGGTTTTTCTCCCTGTACAAGGTTTCCCCAAGGTATATGTGTTGTTGATGTGCATGCTTACTTATCTACATAGTTATTTCTATTCGATTATGATTTGGTATTGTTGAAGTGTATTAAGCTAGAATCAAAGTGTTGAAGAAAATAAAAGAATTAATCCGCCTAAGAAATCAAGCTCATAATTTAACAATTCTTAAAGGCATATAAATCACGGAGGTCCTCTTGATTGCTTTTATAGTATTTTGATCAAATGATCACCCTTCAACAAAGGCCTCAAGGTTACTACAATTTCTTATTTTCTAATTAGATTTAGAATGAACATGACTCCCATGGTTAAATATGATTGGTGTATTCTCAAAATATGAATATAATATGGAGTGCCCATGCATGCTATGGATATACATAGATTACTATAGATAGATTACCCCTCCTTTATATTGTCATTTTTAACTCTTTGA
>ML784317.1:768521-787353 GCA_009831015.1 Picea engelmannii
AACCATTACTTCTATAACCTCTAACCCATAAGTACTATAAACCTTAAACTTAACCTATATAACCCTTATAACCCAAAACATATAATACTAAATCCTTAAACCATGTGACCCTTTAGATATAACCCCAATAACCCATAACCCTTATGATCTTTAATGCCCATAATCCCTAACTTTAATTTCTAACTCTTACACTCTATAACCATTAATGTGTATAAACAACCCTTCGCTCCTAACCCTTTGATACTTGGCTTGGAATGCCTATTACTCATAATCATTAACCCTTATAGGCTTTAATCCTTTTAACTCTTTGATATAAATTCCTCTTATTGACCCAACCCATATATCCCCTATGTAACATACCCGACCACCCAGGCCGTGCCATGCTACTCCAGAAAATGCTCTGACACCATATTGTAACATCCCCAACATCCAACTGGGCTATGCCATGTAAAATTTTTCGAACTGTATGCAAATTAAAACATATACACAAAGAAACTCTTGTAGAACTTTATATATAAAACTCAAAACAAACAAATTCATTATGTAAATGCACAGATTCATACGGAAATAACAGTAAACATATACATGTAGCATAGACAGGAAATACCCATAAATATAAAGATAGGTATATACCACACACATGAAAAACCCATAAAAATAAACACATAAGTAATAATGCAACATATAAATTAACGCACAATTGACACTTATCTTAGTAAGAATATCACCAACTGCATGCAGAACTTCCAAGAACCTCCCATCCTTAGACCACACTTCTTATCACTCTCAGCAATGTGTCACCCCTGAGCTGGGACTAAACTCCGCATGGGTAAAGGGATTTCTAACTAGGCTGACGTATCTCAGACAACAGGAAAGACTCTGTCACAGGTGCCAACTCAAACTAACAACCTAAAATCCCTCATTCCCTACATGTCTGTCCCACCCCAGGAAGTGTCACCCTTCTCTGCTCAACAGTCCCTCGACTGCCCCACTTCCCTTCCATGGTTTCAACAACAGGTCAGACAGGAGTCTCAAATCCCTATAACTGCAGTTTGGCACCTTCGGGAAATCAATTCCCAACAATTCTCTCACCCAGAGAGAATTTGCTCACGGGCTTGACAACCCACCTCTTCAATATCTCATGGGCCTAACAACCCGCTTCTTCATTCTAGCTCCGAGGCTAACTAGGTACAGATACAGGTATGGGTATGGATATGGGTACGGGTACAATGATAGTGACAGAAAGGTACACAGGAAATCTCAATGAGTGAGTGAATGATGATGGAATGACTGGATGAATGACAAATGAACTAAGTCCAAACTATACATATACATGTTCCCAACTTGACACTTTTCATGTTGGGAGCTACTTTGGCCCACTTGTCCCCATCCTTACAACTTAGGATAAAATAATTATCCATACTTTATACTTTAAGGAACATTAATATAATATTCATTTTTGGCTTAAGCTCCCTAGCTTAGCCCCTTTTCCTTAATGTTTATCCCCCCCTTTCCCTAACTAGTGGAGTTTAGTCCCCCATTCTCTTTTATCGTGGTCGGTCTACACACAACAATGTATTTTATATTAATGATAAGACATATACAAAAATAGGTTCATTGGAATTTAACATCTATGCTCTGCAGCCTAATTCAACACATAAGCCTCCTAGCTTATAATAACTGGCTCACCAGCCTATAAAACACAACATATACACAAAGGTTCCCTAGCCTCAAAATCGTGCGTACTTAAGTTTGTTGCGCGCGATATCCTGGAATGTGCACACTTCATCATTTTAGTGTGTAGTATATGTGCGCACTATACCATGGAAGGTGCATACAAAAATGATATCAAACAATTCACCATATTAAGTACATTTGCATTTATATTTACAATTGGGTTCGGCCTAGGGATATTACAATCCCCTCCCATTATTTATGCATTGTCCTCAGTGCATTATGTACACATATCAACAAGATTTCCAAAATCTTAAAAAATATGCGAGTTTTCTTCCCGCATTGCATCCTCATGCTCCCAAGTAGCATCCTCAAGACCATACGAGGTCCATTGCACCTTTACAAGCCCTATGGATCGATTCAGGAGCTGTTTGATTTTTCGGTCCATAATGCATGCTAGATGCACTTGGATAACACCTTCTTGCTCCACCCGAATCACATTCCATTCAATTACATGATTAGCATCAGGTATATATTTCTTGAGCAATGATACATGGAATACATTATGAACAGACATAGATGCAGGCAATGAAATCATATAAGATACTAGACCAATCCTTTCTAGGATTTCAAATGGTCCACAATATCTAGCTGCCAACTTGGAACAATTTCCCAACTTTAGTGAATTTTTTTTGGCCTTAACCTTCAAAAATACATGGTCCCCCACTTTAAATTCCCTGTGAATTCTTCTCTTATCAGCATAGATTTTCTTCCTATCTTGTTCAACCTTTAATTTTATTTATTTATTTTCAACATTTTCTCCTCCATTTCCCTGAGTAAATATGGTCCAACCCTTGCTCTATCTGTTGGGTTATCCGATCTTACCGGTGTGTTGCACCTTTTGCCATAAAGTGCCTCAAATGGGCTCATCTTTAAAGATGTTTGGTACCCATTGTTATAAGCAAACTCTACTAAGTGTAGGTAGTCTTCATATTTTGATCGTTTATCCATCACATACATCCTCAACATATCTTCAATCACTTGATTCACCCTCTTTGTTTGTCCGTCTGATTCTGGATGCTAAGTTGTACTAAAATTCAAATTTGTTCCAAATCCATTAAATAATCCCTTCCAAAAATTTGATGTAAATTTTGGATCTCTATCAGACACAATTGTCTTGTATACCATGTAATCGATCAATTTCTCTCAAATAAACATCATCAATGTTGGCTTCCTTGTGAGTGAGATTTACTAGAATAAAATGGGCAGCTTTAGTAAGCTTATCCACCACTACCATGATAAAATCATGTTGCTTGTTTGTTTTGGGAATTTTAGTGATGAAATCCATTGTTACAACTTCCCATTTCCACTCAGTAATGGGTAATCGCTGAAGCAAACCAACTGGGTGTCTATGCTCAGCCTTTACCTTTTAACATTCCAAACATTTGGCAATAAAATTAACAACTTCTTTCTTCATGCTTGACCAATAATATTGGCTCTTGACAGCTGCAATAGTTTTCTAATAGCCTGGGTGCCCAACATAAGGTACAATGGGCATTTCTCTCAATATCATATTTTTCAATTCTTGGCAATTTGGTACATAAATTTTTCCCCTGTACAAGAGAATTTCATCATTTTCTAGCTTATAGTCTTCAATTTTCCGTTGCAAAATACCTTGCTATAATTTTTCCACTAATTCCTTGTATTGCAAAACTGATTTTGTAGCCTCAAAAATTTTGTATTTCAAATCTGATTGGTACATGCTAAAGGTTGTAGCATGCAACTCATGCACTCTTTTGCTGAGTGCATCAATCACTTTTTTCTCTTTCCCCTTGATATGCTTTATATCAAAGTCATATTCACTGAGAAATTCTAACCATCTTCTTTGCTTAACATTTAGGGTTGGTTGATCAAATAAATATTTCAGACCATTATGGTTTGTTCTCATCCCAAAAATTTTCCCTATAAGGTAGTGCCTCCACTTCCACAAGACATGCACTATGGATGTCGACTCCAAATCATGAGTAGCATAGTGCCTTTCATGCTCCTTCAACGTCCTTGATTCATAACATACAACAAACCCATTTTGACGGAGGACTCCACCAAGTCCTTCTTTACATGCATATGTGCATACAATGAATTCTTCATTTGGATATACAATCCTTAGTATTTGAGCACTTTCTAATAATTGCTTCAAGTGTTGGAAACTCTTTTCACAATCCAATGTCCACTAAAACTTTACACCCTTCTTTTGCAAGGAAGTGATTGGGTGTGCAATCTTTGAGAATCCTTCAATAAATATCCTATAGTAGCCTGCAAGGCCCATGAATGATATGACCTCTGTCACATTCTTTGGCACTGACCATCCTTTAATGGCTTCTATCTTCTCAGGATCCACTGTTTTCCCATCCTCTGAAATGATATATCCCAAATAATGAATTTTCTTCTGATCAAATGAGCACTTGCTCAATTTGGATTACAAATGATGCTCCCTTAATACTTGTAATACCATCCTCAAGTGTTGTTCATGCTCTTCCTTTGAATTATATTATATAAGAATTCCATCTAAAAATACAATGACAAACTTATCTAAGTATTCTTTTAAAAAAGCATTCATTAAACACATGAAGACAACTAGTGCATTTGATAATCCAAAGGGCACCAATGTGAACTCATAATGACCATACCTTGTTCTGAAAGCAGTCTTGTTAATGTATTCTTCTTTAATTCTTACTTGGTGATCAACTGACCTAAGATCCATCTTGGAGAATATTTTTTCATCTTTCAACTGATCAAAGAGGTCATCGATCCTTGGGAAAGGATACTTATTCTTCACAGTTACCTTGTTCAATTGCCTAAAGTGAATGCAAAGTATCAATGTTCCATCCTTTTTCTTCACAAATAATACCGGGGCACCCCAAGGTGACACACTTGGGTGTATATACCCCTTCTTCAGGAGCTCTTTAAGTTGCATTTGCAACTCCTTCAATTCGGGTGTACTCATAATGTATGGAGTCTTGGATACTGGAGTTGCTCTAGGTATCAAATTTATGGAGAAATCAATGTATCTTTTAGGGGGTAGCCTTGGTATCCTTAAACACATCTTCAAACTCTTTTATGACTGCATAATATTCAATATTTGACACCCTATCTTTAGGTGTCTCTTCCATATGTGCTGCAAATAATTGACACCCTTTTCTGTAACATTTCTTTAGCTACAATGCTGAAATTTCTCTAATGGTTACTGCCCTAGGAATTCCCTATATTGTCCTTAGGTTCCCTTCCTCATCCAAGAGAGTAAATTCCTTATTATGACAATCTAGGATATCATGATGTTGGTCCAACCAATCCATCCCAATTAGATAGTCATAGGAACCTAAAGTCAATATGTTCAAATTTTCCTTGGTGTTCAGTCCATTCATGTCCATAAGACATGACTTAATCATCTCATTAAATTTTCTTTTGGCTCCAGTAGCCAGCTGCACCAACCAAGATTTTCCATTCTTGCTTCTTGGAAGATGTAAACTTTCCACCTTCTTAGGATCTATATAACTATGACTAGCTCTTGAATCAATTAAAACAGTAATGGTTTGGTTGTTGATTAGACCTTCCACTTCAATCATATGTGATTGATACTCTACTTGATTTTTTTCCAGGGCTGCATAGATCCTTGGTACATTTCTGCCCATGTCTTCCACTGTTTCAGCTTGTTGTACATTGTGAACAATCCTCACCTTTTCACCTCTGTGAGGACAATCTCTAAACATTTGTTTTCCTTTACAACCCCAACATTGAATAGGTGGTTGCCTTGGCCTTTGACCTCTTGTCTCCATCATTCGAGGTTCTCTGGAAGTTGGTTGTCCCTGAGGATTATTTTTGAAGAATGGTGGATTAGTTCCCTTCTTCCTCTAATACATCTTGAAATTATTTTTGTCTTCCAAATATTTTTGGAAAGTTTGCCTTGCTTTTTGTTGATCATATAGGTATTTATCTCCCCTTGTGGTCTCCTCCAATGTTTTGGGATCATCATATTGTATTTTGTCACTGATGAATCATGAAAATCCACTCAAATACCTTTGAATCTTAATTGTCTCATCCTTTATAAAAGAAACATACTTCAACAGTTCTAAAAACCTTCTTTCATATTCATCTACGGTCATACTCCCAAGCTTGAGTTCAAATAACTCTTTCATTTTCTTGTCATAGTATCTCTTAGTCAAGTATTTCTTTTCAAAATACTTCTTGAATTCCTTCCAAGTAACACTTTCCTCTTTAATGTGTTGCACCTACACAAGATGATCCCACCACATGGGTGCCTTTCCCTTGAGTTGATAGATGGCAATTATTCCTTTTGCATGAGAAGAATAATTATGCAATTGAAAATACTTTATCATGCCCAACAACCATGTCTTTTCATCTTCATCCTTCTTGTGATCACCATCAAATGTAGGAGGTTTGATTTTGTTCATTTCTCCTCGTAGCTCATCCACCCAGACCTCTTATTCTTCCTAACATGGGATGAAATTGAGATATTGTGCGCTCTCCTATTGGAATTCCTTGGGGAGTGATGGTGATTTTTGCTCACACGTCTTGTTCTTATTTTCTCATCAGAAGACCCGTGACTTCTTGATTTGCTTGAGCCACTCTCCTTATCCAATTTCTTTTATATTATGTTCAAGCTATGCATTAACTTCACAATGAAGTGCTCATGTTTCTCCTTGGATCTCATAAGCCTTTCATTATCATCTCTATGGATTTGGACATCCTTCTGCAAATTTTTAATGGTCTCTACGATATTCATGTTTTGATCCCTTCCCTCTCCATGTCCATTGGAGTTTGTTCCTTCAATGATCATATGGACATCCATCCTTATGATCTCATATTCCTGGCTATAATCTCCTGATGCATATTCTATTCCTCTGCACTCTGTGTTGATCCTTATTTGATCTAGTTTTTGTTAAGTCTGCAAAATGTGCAACCAACAGAACTTTGTCAGGCTAACTGTTTCAACAATTTCATGAAAATATGAACCATTCTGGTTCACTAATGCATCATAATTATTTCTTATGGTTTCCTAAAAATTTGATGCCCAGATCAATTTTCTGAGTGAATAATTATATTCTAATGTCCAATACCTTTCCAACGCCTTCTTCCATTCTTAATTCCGAGTCTTGAGTAGAAAGTTATGGTTATTTGAAAAATTGTCCATTAATTTTTTTGTTCACTCTTCAACTTGGTGCAATTATGCATTGTAATTATGCATTTTTGTACCTACTCCATTGGATTTTTAGTAGGATATCAATTGGATTTATTCACACATATATATATATATATATATATATATATATTCGACAGTCTGTCCAAGTTTCACCTCTTTCTGGGTTCTAGGCTGCTAGTTACAGCGTGTTGAAGTTCTAGGCCAATTAGTGTTTTTGGTCTAGAAGGATACATGCACCTTATTTTCCATCTTAAGCATTTTTAACATGCCCAAAAATTTAATTCAACTCTAGTACTATCTTCTATGGTTCAATAACTTTCCATAGACTTCTCCTGCGCCTCAATCTGATTCCTAATCACAAAGTTATGGCCCTTCGAAGTTAGTTGGGTCTTAAACTTTACCCTCCATTGTTTGTCCTGTAACTTCCTCATAAAAGCTTTATTTGACGAATGGTTTACACCATTATAAATCTCTCTCTGGGCTATTTCATTTGAGATACAAAGAGATAGTGTCCCTTGGTACACTCTGTTCTTGGGGTTTTTGAGTAGCTAAAAATGTTGTTTAGGGACTAAAAAACACACTCGTGAAGCTCGCTTGCTCGTCCTTTTGAAACCTGAACTTGCGAGTTCTGCTTGCTAGATCAATGGTCCACAATCCCCACGATCCAATGGTCCAGATCTCCTTTTCGCGTATCGGGACTTCATGTTTTGTGAAGTTGGAATACTGTGCACTTCCCTTCTCCTGATATCCAAAATTCCGATATCTCCTTCTCTCGATATCTGGAATTCCAATATTTCCTTCTCCTGAAATGAATCATCGGTCCAGATCTCTCCTTGATCTGATGGCTCAAATATTTTTGCAAACTCGGATTTCGCAAGTTCCCAGAACTCTCACTTCTGATTTCTCAAGTTGCAAACTCCCTACAAGACCAAATCTACGGTCCACAATCTTCCTTCGATCAACGATTGCGATCAAGTCGCGATTTTGCGATTCGCAAGTTCTTATAACTCTGCCTTTGACTTCTCTGAGTCATGAGTCAACGAAATGATGATCTCTCACCACGTGTCTCCCTTGACGATGGACGGTTCCAATGATTTCAGAACTTCATTAGTACGATTCTCCTGTACACTTTCAAAGCTTTAATTTTAGTGCACTTTACCTTTATTGGACGACCATGATCCTTCTGCGTGCAAATCGGGCGGCTGAGATCCTTTCCTTGCACTCTAATCAAATGAATGAGATATTTTCTCTGGTTCTCAAATCGAACGGTTGAGATATTTTCTTTGTGCTTTGATCGGACGTTTGAGATATTCTCCTTTACACTCACTCGTCATTGTCCGAATGTTAATCGGATGGTCCAAATATTTTTCCCTGAGCTTACACTTCTTCTAATTTATAAGATTTTCGAAATAATAAAGGCTTTGACCTTTATCCTTCTCGCGAGTCTATTTCTTGGATCTTGTTCACACTTCTTCGAAAGTGTTATCTCTCCTGAGCTTGATCTTCTCAAATATTTCAATCTCCCAAGCACTTATAGATTTTCTGGGAAATTCGTCAACCTCAGATCCAAAGATTATTGAAAATAATTCTTTCCCACCTCCCTGATGTTCCTCTATTCTTGTCCTTCAACTTATTTATGAAGTCTCTTCGATTCTCCGTCAAATTCTGGACCTGTGCACTCTTTGCAACATACATTTACACAAGAGTTAGGTTCTTGCGACAACTGTGCACACCTTGCAGCAATCGCTTTACACTTGCAAAGAACCTTACACTGTTCCTTCTGAGCTTATGAGTCAAGACAGACTTGGTCAACACACTCCTTGTGGACTGAATTCTGGATCTGTGCACTCCTTGCAAGATATTCTTACACAAGATCTGGATTCTTGTGAATGACTGTGCACTCCTTGCAAAGGGAATATTACGCTATTTCTCCTGAGCTTTACGAGTCGAAAAAGACCTTGTCAACGCACTCCTTGTGAACTGTGTGCACTTCCTCTGAAAGTCCAAAAGCTGAATTGATGGTTCCAATCATTGCACCGATGGGTAGCATTCCGTTTGTTAATATTTTGATTATATTAGTCGATTTCGGACATGGTCTTTTGATGGCATCAAATCACAGAGCCTGTAATGGAACTGGAAAGAGTCTCTCCTTTGGAATCCCAATCCTGGACAAAATCATTCAACCGTAAAAATGAGCATGGGTCATATCCCTTGGCACTATTTTTGGCTCCAACACAAGAACTTGCAAAACAGGTTGATAAAGAATCTTCTCCAGGCTGTTATGGGGGTTTACCTATAATGAGCCAAATCAATGTTCTTAGAAAAGGTTTAGATATTGTTGTCGGAACACCTGGTCTAATTTTTTGATATAATCAATTGAGGTGCACCAGTCTTGTCATAAGTAAATTTTATTGTTTTGGATGAGGCTGACCAGATACTTAAGGTGAGCTTTGATGAAGACGTTGCCGAAAAAAATGTCAGAGTATGTTTTTTTTTCTACTACAATGCATGTCTGGGTGCACAGGCTTTCGAGGAAATATTTAAATGTATCGCTTTAAATCAAACAAAGAGAGATGCTGATAGTTTGTCAATGGCACTGAGTCGGGTCCTTTCCTATGAATTTTTGCATGGCGATATTTCACTGAATCAGCGAGAGAAGACTCTTGTTGGCTTTCGCGAAGGGACTCTTTAACGCACTGATTGCTACTAATGTAGTTGTCCATGGTCTTGATATTACTAATATTGATCTAGTTATTCATTATGAACTCCTGACAACTTCAGATATTTTTGTGCATGGAGGCGAATCAAATGCATACACTATTATAAATAGTTCAGAAATTAGGATTTTGTTTGTGCTTTAAAAATTAGTTTGGATTACTGTTATGATTAGTTAAAGATGGTTGAAGTTAGTTCATTTTCTGTTAGGTATCCTATGACGTGGATTCAACCTCCTTGAGAGAGGGAATTTATATAGAGGTTCATCCATTGTAATAAACAAAGGGAGTGGCCATGGGGAAACCTCTTTTGGAGAGAGCTCCTTTTGAACGCAGAGTTATTTTGAAAGCCCAGAATGGGGTAATACAGAAGTGACATGTTCACTTGATATTGTGAGATTCATCACGGTCAATTCTTTCAGTATGTTCTCTTTTTTTCATTGTCATATTATCTATATGTTCCTTTATCGACTGAGTTAAAATCTGTTTGGAATTCATTTTACACGCTCCTTACACACAGTTGATAGGTGTTCTGTTTAGATGATGACTAGTCAGAATTCACTTAAGATAAGTGCTTTGTATCTAGTTATTATCCTTTAGTCTTTTTCCTCTAAAGTTGTAGTGAAAATTCATCCTTGATAGATTCTTTCACTATGATGGTCTTTTCCTTTTCTTTTTCTGCTACTTTATCATGATTATCGATTACTGAAAGATAGTCTTACTTTGCCTCATTTTATGCAAGTAATATGATCACTGCCATTATCTCTTTTCTTTTGCTTTCACTTGACTCCATCGCCCAATAGGTCTTTTTAAACCTGTGAAACCCCCAACCTTAGAAAAAATCTTCTTTGATAAGAAATCTGGCCTTCTTACTGTGATTACTGAATATTCCCGAGTAAAGAGCCCTTGGATATTGAGAGAACTCTCTTTGAGTGTATTAGGTCAGAAGTACACTCTAAATCAATTTCCAGGGATTGCTTGCTGCAACCCAAGTCAAGCTCCAAATAACAAATAAATTTTTCTTTTAAAAATGTGCTAAGGCTTGGCTCTATTACAACCTAGAGTCAACTCTTGCGACAACATTTTTTGGCACCACTGCCGGGGACGGAGGACGAAATTATCTTCCCTGGGATATGACAAAGATTCGGATCTATTTCCTGTTGGTGAACATGGGATAGATGTTTGGTTGGCTGTGATTGTTCACCTGGTGATTCCTTGGTTCGTAGACTCTACATGTTTTCATTGGCGACTCCACTGTTCTCAAATGTCAAATTCCTCCGCTACTTGAATCGTTGCAAGATGCTAAGTGATGAGGTTTAGAGATTTTGCAGGTCACTTTATTGATGCAGGCACATGGTCTACTATTCTTGTCACTTTATGGGAAAGTACCATCCCTAGACGGAGCCTATGTTGTAACAGATTTTGGAAATTGCTCTACTCAGTATCTTCATCCCAAATGTGTTTGAGGATCACATCTTATTTCCAAATTATCTCTAACTTGCATCAGATTTATTGAAGGCCTTGTAGGGCCTTTTGGGAAGAAACTTCATGTTCTGAGGTCTCTCACTGTAAGTATGACATCTCTATTTTAAATGCAGCACAATAACGCTTGCAATATGTAGATGCTTCTAATATGTCATTCTTTCCACAAAGGCAAACAAATGGTGTAGAATCTATTTCTACCTGTTTCAACCACAAATATTTGAATGAGGAAAGTCACATGACTACTCCGTCCATTTGTTTTTGGAATCTTTGATTTTTGCCTCCGCTACCTCTTCAGCTTTGGCCAAGTGTCCTTTCCTATTGGAGGATTTGTTTCTGTTGGTAGTAGAGGATTTTATTTTAGAGCATTTGAACCTATTAAACAAACAAAAAGGAAATTTACAATATCAAGAAATGCCAATCAGAAATTTTTAAAGCAGGGCAGGAGCTCCTTGGCACGACAATATGACTCTCATCCATTTATTGTTGAGGTTGTATGTTAAAGTAATGTTGTTTGACTTTGCCTCTTAATGGATAGGGACAATGGAGGCTGCTATACAGTAATTCTTGTTAGCTGAAAATGATGCTAAGTTACATGGAGAAATGTGTAGGCAACTTGCTAGGCTTGTGATTAAAATGATGAAAATATTCCCTGCATGGAAGAAACACGTCCAAGGCAGGATGCATTATTGACCGAGTTTCAACATTGCAAGAAATTCAGAGAAAACATGATGAACTTGAAGCAAAATTCTTCAGGAAAGAGTAGCACTGGAAGCTTAATATCAGAAGTTGCATGATCCATTGTATTCAAAGTGATTTGAAATTGTAAATGGTATCATTGATGTTGAAGGAAAGGACGAGCATGAGATTAATACTACAATTGATGAGAATAAAGAAGAAGAGAAAGCGAGTTCCCAAGTTTTGGCTCACTGCAATAAAAACCAACGAAGCACTTTCAATACAAAACGTGATGAAGATGCTCTGAATTATCTAAAGGATATTAAGTGTTTCATAATTAATAACCGCCAAGGGTTTCAACATTAATTTTTACTTGACACAAATCCATTTTTCAAGAATTCTGTGTTGACAACGACCTACCACTTGATTGATGATAAAGAACCCTTTTCTGGAGCGGGGAATAGGGACATAGATTGATTGGTATCCAGGAAAAAAATGTGACACAAAATCTTATGAAGAAGGGGCCAAAAATGAAAAACCCGTGACAAAAACAGAACAATGTGAAAGTTTCTTCAATTTCTTTAGTCCACCATGAGTTCCAGAAGATGACAAAGAACTCGATAAAGAAACCACTGAGAACCTTTAGGATCTGATGGAGCAGGACTATGACATTGGTTCAACTATCAGACACAAAATAATTCCACATGCCATGTCATGGTTTACTGGAGAGGCTTGTCAACTGGATGACTTGGAGGATGCGGACGAGGACGAAGAAGATGAATTCCATGAAAGGCAGCATTGTTCAAAGAAGTGGACCGGCTAGAGAGAAACATTCTGAGTGAAAACAACAAATAAATCACCAAATACATTACAACACATGCCGCATGCACGAAACACCAGGAAGAGCACCAATCTTGCTATTTCGAGATTTTGACCATCGTTTGAAAAATGACATTATGCCACTTCCTCCGAAAGTCTGAAAGCCGAATTCATGGTTCCAATCATTGCGCCGACGGGTAGGGTTCTGTTTGTTAATATTTTGATTATATTAGTCGATTTCAGAAACAGTCTTTTGATGGCATCAAATCGCAGAGCCTGTAATGGAACTGGAAAGACTCTCACCTTTGGAATCCCAATCTTGGACAAAATCATTCAACTGTAAAAATGAGTGTGGGTCATATCCCTTGGCACTTTTTTTGGATCCAACACGAGAACTTGCAAAACAGGTTGATAAAGAATCTTCTCCAGACTGTTATGGGGGTTTACCTATAATGAGCCAAATCAATGTTCTTGGAAAAGGTTTAGATATTGTTGTCGAAACACCTAGTCGCATTTTTTGATATAATCAATTGAGGTGCACCAGTCTTGTTAGAAGTACAGTTTATTGTTTTGGATGAGGCTGACCAGATACTTAAGGTGAGCTTTTATGAAGATGTTGCCGAAAAAAACGTCAGAGTATGTTTTTTTTTCTACTACAATGCCTGTCTTGGTGCAAAGGCTTTTGAGAAAATATTTAAATGTATCATTTTAAACCAAACAAAGTGAGATGTTGATATTCTATCAATGGCACTGGGTCAGGTATTTTCCTGTGAATTTTTGCATGGTTATATTTCACTGAATCAGCGAAAGAAGACTCTTGTTGGTTTTCACGAAGGGACGCTTTAACACGTTGATTGTTACTAATGTAGTTGTCCATGGTCTTGATATTCCTAATATTGATCTGGATGTTCATTATGAACTCCTGACAACTTCAGAGATTTTTTCACATGGAGGCGAATCAAATGCATACACTGTTATAAACAGTTCATAAATTAGGATTTTGTTTGTGCTTTAAAAATTAGTTCAGATCATTGTTATGATTAGTTAAAGATGGTTGAAGTTAGTTCATTTTCTATTTGGTATCCTATGACGTGGATTAAACCTCCTCGAGAGAGGGAATTTATATAGAGGTTCATACATTGTAATAAACAAAGGGAGGGGCCGGGGGGAAACCTCTTTTGGAGAGAGATCCTTTTGAACGCAGAGTTATTTTGAAAGCCCGAAATGGAGTAATACAGAAGTGACATGTTCACTTGATATTGTGAGATTCATCACGGTCAATTCTTTCAGTATGTTCTCTTTTAGTCATTGTCATATTATCTATCTGTTCCTTTATCAACTAAGTTGAAATCTGTTTGGAATTCATTTTACATGCTCCTTACATACAGTTGATAGGTGTTCTGTTTAGATGATGACTAGTCAGAATTCACTCAAGATAAGTGCTCTGTATCTAGTTATTAGCCTTTAGTCTTTTCCCTCTAAAGTTGTAGTGAAAATTCATCCTTGATAGATGCTTTCACTATGATGGTCTTTTCCTTTTCTTTTTCTGCTACTTTATCATGATTATCGATTACTGAAAGATAGACTTACTTTGCCTCATTTTCTTCAAGTAATATGATCACTGCAATTATCTCTTTTCTTTGTCTTTCACTTGACTCGATCGCCCAATAGGTCTTTTTAAAGCTATGCAACCCCCAACCTTATAAAAAATATTCTCTGATAAGAAATCTAGCCTTCTTACTGTGATTACTAAATATTCCTGAGTAAAGAGCCCTTGGCTGTTGAGAGAACTCTCTTTGAGTGTAGTAGGTCAGAAGTACACTCTAAATCAATTTTCAGGGATTGGTTTGCTGCAACCCAAGTCAAGCTCCAAATAACAAATAAATTTTTCTTTTAAAAATGTGCTAAGGCTTGGCTCTATTACAGCCTAGAATCAACTCTTGCGACAACATGGTCAATGAGGGGGGTTGGATAATTGTCCTTAGGACAAGCTTTATTGATATCCCTATATTCTACAGATGCGGATTGTGCCTTGTTTCTTATTTACCGAAACCATATTGGATACCCAATCGGTTAAAGCCACAGGATATATAAAGCCAACCTTAAGAAGTTTTTCAACTTCAATATTGATAGCAGGGGATTTACGAGGGTGGACCAGGCGAAGTCACTTCTAGATAGTTTTATAATCATGATAGGTCTAAATTTCATGCACACCGATATCAGGATCAATACCCAACATCTCTTCACAACTCCAGGCAAAAACGTCATAGAATTATTGAAAAATAGCTTTATAAGTGACGATCTCATCAACGAAACATGAGGCTCTGATGTGAACATTTTCGATGAATCCAGGTTTAATGGATATGTCAAGAGGAATGATGGGTGAAATGTTACTCAGGTTCCCTTCATATAGCACATCATGTGTTGACTCAGGAACAAAGGAAATGACAGCAATGGTCGACAGAGTCGAAATCCGTTGCTAACTCTTTATGGTGTCCTATTCTAGGAAGAGAATGAAGCGATGATGTCCATCATCCCATCGAGTGTCTTCCATAAACATGACTGACATGATCATCTTATCGGTGGGAAAGATCATGTGAAATAGATCGGGAGAGGAATCACAAAGAGAGGGAGTAGAAGGGGTTCTGATTGAATGGCCTGATAAGCAGATTCAACTGGAATTAAGGGCATTTGTTCTCCATATAAAATATAATCACCAGGGTCAGGTACTATCCATGGGTCATGAGACGCAAAGGTTTCGCGAACAGAGGTGGAAATCATGTTGATTAAGGTGAAAAAAGGAGATGGAATATCAAGTGGTGGGATTGGGAATGTACCCATCAAAGTTGAATCTTTCATAAGGCCCACGTCGACATTCTTGTACCTAAGAGGTTTCTTCGATATAAAGGGTACGTTGCTAGTACAGGAGTCAGAATTAAAAAAGGACAGTTGGTCAACAGTAACAACCTTTCCTTGTTGTGGAAAATGTAACACATGGAAAAGGGTAGACACAACTGCATGCGTAGAATCAATCCAGCTATGGCCAAGTAGGAGGTTATAGTCAAGAGGCGCATCAAAGACCTCAACCTCGACATTGACCAAATCGCCTTCCAAAGTAATAGACAATGAGGGAAGAACACCGTAGGGTTTAAAACTAGAACCATTGAAGGCCTTAAGTGTATTGTGGGACTGAGTGAGGGGAGGAGAGCCAATGTCTTTCCAACAAGTAACAGACATAACTCATGTCAAGGCTCCCTTATCAATAATAATTCTAAAGATATTATTGTTCTCTACAACAACTTGGATTTGAAACGCTAACTGAGGAGGTAGCCTTGGAATGTGATATTCGAGGTCAAATAATATCAAATTTGTATCTGTGGGATCAATGCCACCAATGGAATTTAACACTGCCTTCCACTGAGTGGGACAACTTTTAAGGACTTCGAGAGATGATATCGCAGAGTGTACTTGCGCAAGATCTTCTACAATACTGTAGTTTTGAGCAGCACGTACATGAGGATTAAAGACAGACTTTCGAACAACACCCTTTGTAGGAGGGAGAAGAACTATATCGAGACTTGGTCATTCGAGATGAAGATTACCATTAGGAGGTGAAGTTGAGGGAGGCAGTTGAACCAACAAAGATGGAAAATCGTCAACTTTATCCTTTGAAGGATAGTAATCTTTGGCCCGAGTTGCAATTGCAACTTCATTATTTTTAGAATCACCTGTACACATAAGGACATATGAAGTGGTTGAAGGAGAAGGTTGGTCATGAATGACCAATTGGGCTTGTTGTTGAGAATGGAAAGGTTGTGAAAAAATGACAAGTGTGGTAGGCTTCCCGATCCCTTGAAGGAACTTAGTGACCTTGGCATGTCTTGGACAATCTTTCGTGTAGTGATCATCACCACATATAAGGCAAGGATATCGAGGTTTATGCTTATCATTATCATCAACAGGTTGAGTTTTGGGTTTTTTAGTTTGCGGATTATTATTTTTATCCTCCTTGTTCTTACCCTTTCCTTTTTTAGATTTATTTTTACCAGCAGGGGTGGAATGAATTGAATTAACCTCAGACGTTTTGTCGGTGGAAGGAATAGGAGTCGAAGAATGTTGAACATTAGAAGAATTATATTTGGGGTTGGTGTGAGGGGCATGTGTGGATTGAGTGTTAGCATGGAAGGTGCCAATCACAGCATCAGCAACATGAGAAGTTGTCGGGGTTTTTGAGGTAGGGGTGGTATAAGGGCGAGGGGCATCAGGGATCAAGTCGTAAAGTGTGCCCTTTTGCGAATAAATGAGATCTAGGTAGTGATAACGACTAATCACCTTCTCTTCAGTGACAACTCCACCCCTGGAAACATCACAGGCGATTTTACCGATGAGTGATTTGGTGAACCACTCAGCCAATAATTGATTAGGAAGGTTGATTTTGATCAAACATCGTCTCCTTCTCCACCACTCATGAATGTGAGTGGAAATATGAGTACCATAAGGTTGCTTAAAGGAACTCAAAATTTTTGTTCCTACCTCATAACGAATTGGCAATTGATAATGCGTGAGGAAATCCATGGCTAGGGTATTAAAGTCGTTAAAGAAGCCTCATGGTAACTCTATGTGCCATTTTGTTTCTGAACCCATGAGAGTTCACTGGAAGAGTCGTAACCTAATGGAGTCATCCATCAATGAGTTGGATGAACACCAAAGGTGAAAATTCATAACATGATTTTTTGGATCTTCTCTCGGTCGACTGTCAAACTTCGGAATGTCAAACTGTAATTTGGCCGATATGACAGACTAATAGGGAGAATGTAAGATAAGATCATTCAAGATGCTAGACAAGTCAGGTAAATCCAAAGTGGCTAGAAAAGGAAACTGCATATTCACTTGATGATATTGGTGACTTTATGGAGGAAGTCTCGTCGATATGATAGTAGGACCGTAAGCAATCTACATGTAAGTAGACAGTCTTGACAGATTCAGTTGGGGATGGTTTTGAGGCATGTAGCCAGTAGGGTTGGGTTGATTTGGAATATTTCCTTGGGAAGGAGCATTCGACTCAAAGTTTGGACCCCAATTAGGATTCATGGAACCTAGATACGGTTGGTTGATATTGGGAGGTACAAAAGAGTTAACTTGAGGATGCTTCCCCCCAAACGGTTATGGATTTCTGTGGAGAGGAAGATTACCAGATTGAGTTTATAACACATGTGTAGTTTTCCCATAAACTGGGTTATGGGTGCCAACTTGGGGTTTCCCCCCAAATTGAGGTTGGGCCCCGAATTGAGATTCTACGCCAATCTGGGGTTGCCACCTCACCTAAGGTTGTACCCCAAATTGAGGCTGTGCCCCAAACTGAGGTTTCCCCCCAACTTGTGGTTGTGCCCCATTCTGAGGTTTTCCTCCAATTGGAATCTAAAAACTAGAAGTGATAGATGGACCAGTGCCACCAAGTGGGTTGGAGCCACTAGGGTCGAGATAATTAGCCCCTGCAAACAAAGGTGGAAGAGGGATGTACAGCCCTCCGTAGGGGTTCTTGGAAGGTGCAGAAACAAAGCCAAAAACAACATTATACCCAGGAGGAATAAAAAGTCATTCCCCTCCGGACAGATTCTGGGTAGGGATGGAGATGGAAGTATTCAAAGTGTGATACCTAGGGGGAAGTGACAGGATATGTCTAGATGGAAGTGGTGTTCCAATGGGATCTTGATTAAACACCACATTCGTGGTAGGAATAGTCATAGCATGTGGAACCATAGTAGAATGGGCCATATGGAGAGAAAGGGTCGAGTGAGGACCAACTGACTGTGTGTCTGGAACAATAGTGATATTTCTGGTTGTAACAGAAAAATGGTCTAAAGGTACCATGTAGGTAACATACGTTTCAGGTAGTTGTGATATTATAAATGAATTAGGATTCGCCCCTAAGTTGTTGTAAATCTCCTGCATAGTGCGAGGCGGGGTTCTAAATGCTTCACTAGAAAGAGGGGGATTCTCTACTCCAAGGACTATATGAGGTCCAGTCGGTGCTCCAGAAGTTTCAACAAAAATTTCTCCTGATGAATTCATCCAGAGAATAGGGCTCTCGTATCCAATATATCGTAACGAAGTTGGAGGAAGTCGGAAATCCTCTATAGAATCGGAAATAATTCAGAAATATTTTAAAGAGTTGGAACTTTCCACTTGTGAGGTTATGTTGTTCTGGATTGCTCTCTTCTCAAGATATTCCTCTGGTGAATTAGGA
>ML784318.1:20726-32584 GCA_009831015.1 Picea engelmannii
TCTACATGAGATCGTGACACAAGAAAATAACATGTTTCAACATAACATAATATAATATATTACATTACATTACAAGTAAAACACATGTCATTAAGTACAACAATAATTTGAAAGAACATTTTGCATATAAATCAAAACTATGTGTTACCTCATGTATTTTCCAAGATCATATATAACTTGTTTGATGTTGTTGTCAAAGTCGTTTGGGAGAGATAGCGGTAGAACATACTGTAACAACAAAATGAATCGTTATTTGTTTTGACCAAAGTAGACAATCAAAAATAAAATAAAAATAAAAGATCTATAAGGCCAATATATATAAATATGTATACAAAAATTATTACCTTAATGAAGGTATGCCAATCATGTGTTTTTACCCCACCAAATTCGCCTTTCTTCGCTAAGATATTGTTTTACGTTTGAAGCAAAACTCGTGGGAAATTTAATTCTTTGAATGACCTCTTTTTCATCATTGCTTTGTTTCTCTATTAATAACCATGGAAGGTTATTTCGGTCTAGTACTCCATCTGATCTATTTGAATATCGGATCACACTTTGCATTGCATGATTGGCTTCCTGAATGTCAGTGCAAATTTTGACAATTTTGTCTTTGTCCCTTCTACCATCTATGATTCGCCATAACATTTCAGCCACATTCTTCCCGATATGCATTGTATCAAACAAATGAGCTATTTTTAGCTCCTCATAGTAGGGAAACCTCATGAATTGAGAAGTATAAGATTTCATTCCTTGTGGAAGCCCATTATTAATACCTTCATGATGATTGTGGCCTTCATGAAGCATAAAAGAAATCACAAAAATAATTATCAAATATGGTAAAACAAATTCAATGATTAAAATAAACATTCAAAACATTACATGATCTACGATACATTATGAAATTGAGTACCTTGACGATTTCTATTATATTCCAACCTCCATAGGTGAGGTGTCATTCTTCGTGGTTTTAAACCAGTCTCTTCTTTCCCATTGAAAAGATGTTTTTCAGTAGTACGATACCCATGGTTCTTAGGAAGAAGGTGCCTATACTCATCAAACACCATCTTTCCTAATCTTTTTGAATGACGATACTTCATCTTAGGGCCACCAATTGGACATGCAAATTTACCCTTTGTTTGAAGACTTGCAACAAATGGATTAATGCCAATTATACGATGAGATTATTTAAAAAGTAAACATACACCATGATAACATTAAACTATTGTATAGTATTAAAGAGAAATATTAGAATGCTTATACATACCACAAAAATGTGTTAGTCCAGGGGCATCATGAATTGTCCATAAAAGTATTCCACGGAATTTAAATTTCTTCTCCCCGATTGGTTTACACATGTCATACATTGTGATGCCAGCCCATAACTTTAGTAGCTCATCGATAAGAGGCTCGATATATACATTCATATCTTTAACTTGGTACTTACCTAATTGTTTGAAATTACAAATAATTACTAAAGGAATGATATCATGTAATATATATAATTAAATAAATAAACAAAAGATATTATGCAAAAATTGAAGCAAATGAAAATGTTAAATTCAAATAATTAATGTAAACAAATACCTGGAACAATCATTGTCAACATTATGTGCTCCCTCTTTATTGACATCCAAGGAGGAATGTTATTTTTGATAAAAAAAATAGGCCACACGGAGTAAATATACCTAAGCTCTCCAATGGATTAACATCGTTAGTTGCCAATGAAATCCTAACATTATGAGGTTCATCTTTGAAATCTGCCCATTTTTCCTCAATTTCCCTAAATGCAGAACCATCGACAGGCATTCAAAGAACACCATCTTCACTTCTGTTACATGCATGGTAATCCATAAATTGTGCTATGCTTTCACACCTGAACAATCGCTGCAAACATGGAATTATGGGAATATGTCGAAGAACCTTTCGAGGCACCCTTTTTGTTACTTGATCGGTTCGATATATACTGATAAGACATTGCAGACATTTGGTTTTCGAAGCATGTTGTCCATAATATATAATATGGTCATTAGGACATGCATCTATAGTTTGATAATCCATTCCAATGTCTTTCATAATGGCATGCAAACCTCGATATGTGAAAGGTAAAATATTTGACGATGGTAACAAAAATTCACCTAACAATCTACAACATAACAAACAACTAGTTAATGTGAGAATATTAATCGTAAAAAATGCATTCTTATTTTACACATTAATTAACACTAAAAACAAATATAAAAAAATCAACATTTATGTACAGTATGAGATGAAACATATTACATGCCTTAGTATCCGTGTCATACAAATGTTCGACAAATTATTCATAACATTTAAGTTCACCAGCAACAATGTAGCGGAGATAAAATTTTCTCTTGATCCTTCATAAAGTCATTTATTTTCCTTTTCTAATAGAAGTTCATCATAAATACCAACATTTTCCCCATCCTCATCCGGCTACGAAAACAAATCTTGGATCATTTGATTTGTCTCATCATCTTCTTCCATGGGATCATTAACTTGATTTGTCCCATCATCTTCTTCCATGAGATCCTCATTTGCTTGGTCATGATGATGTTCCTAAGCTTGTACAACATCATTTCTACTAATACTTGGTGCAATATTCTGCGGAAAGTTAGAGGGCAACTCTAACTTTATAATTACAAACAATCATGTAAAATTAGTGTATACTATAACAAACATTCAAACAATATATATACATATATATAATTTTATATAAAATTGACGAAATAAAAAAAGTTAATGAATATATAGCTAATTACCATGGGACGATATTCATTCGATCTGCCATCAATGTGACCATATTTCCTACAATTTTTTGTAGTTGTTTCTATTAAAATTCTTACGGGACGTCTGAGGCAACATTTTTTACAAGGGAAATAACATCTACCATCACCCTTTTCACCCGCTTTACTTTTTTCCCCACCTCTAACAACATTCTGCGACATTTTTCCGCACAAAAATACCCTTTTCGAACCGTCATTGTTATAGCAAGATTGTCGCAACATCTTTAAATCGTCAAATATTTATAGGCCAATTTTAGGTCACTATCGTCACAATTGCGACGATAGTGACCTATTTTTTTATTTTTATTTTCACCTATTTATTATAGGTCATTTTCAACGGTAAATTTTGACTAAATTATTATGGTTAACGTTCGTCGCAAGAGCGACGAACAATCTATAAGCGTCGCTCATGAGATGAACATTGACCATAATAATTTAGTCAAACTGTAGGTGTTGAGATTGCGACGAATACGGGGTAGATTTAGAAAAGATGAACTTTTTCTCTTGCATGTTGCGACGAAAGAGTACTTTTGTCGCAATTTTTTCAATATGTAGTAGTGAAGGTTGTCATAGGTGGATAGGGGGAGATCAATGATTTCACAATGATCTCCTACTTCAATTATGGATTTGCAATCCTTTTTCCTACAATTTCAAAAAATTGCACAATTCTACTCTTCCCTCGTCCTACATGCTCACCTCCTAATTCCATTTGGGGTTCCCCTTCATCCACTTCCAGGGTACTCTGGTCTAAACTATGTTTGAGTTTTATATAAAAAGTTTCATTCATCTTACTATATTATGATTATAGAACATAATTAGTAATAAATAGGCCTCTCAAGGAAAATAATAATAAAAAAAAAACATATGCCATATCACACTATGGTGGAAGCTTCATTGATTATTTCTAAGTAACTTGGGTTAATGCAAAGTTAAGAGTTAATATTTAAAATAATAATATAGAGATTAGATTATTGTGCATTGATAATAATGAGTTTAAATTCTTGTGCACACATAATAAATAGACCTTATATTCTTCTTCACACAATAAATGATGCTTTTTAATAAATATAAAACCAAAATTATATAGAAAAAATAAACTCAACAAAAAAAAATCAATACAAACAAAAAAAAACTTTCAATGTTTTTTAAAATCACATGAGGTTTTACCACATTCACCAATGTATCATTTTATCAAAATATCCATTTTTTTATTATTTGAAAATATAGGAAAATATGTCAAAAACACCAAAAAGTGTACAAAATTAAAATTGTATATCTTAAAGATATTTGTAATGGTATAAAGAGTGAAAAAATCATAGGTCAAGGTAAAAAGTCATGGCCAAATTTCTCAATAAACTCTTTAGTGTAAATAGATGTGTTTTTTTTTAAATAAAAAAATTCAAATAAAAACATTAAAATTTCAAAACCACAAAGTTATAGATCTCTTCAAAATCCATCCAATGGTTGAAATAACATAAAAAAAAAAAGGTTCAAAGTAAAACATTATGGCAAAATTACCAAAAGAGTTTTTAATATTGTACATCTTATTATTTAGTTATTTAGTTTAATAAAGGTTTTTTTATAGTTTGTTAATTGGTTTTAGTTCGAGTGGTTTGTGTTGAGGGGTGTTTACCCCCCTCACCCAGGTTCAATTCCCGTAAGTGATATGTTTGTCTCTTAAATGAGCATGCTATCGAAAAAACATCGACTTTCTACAAAATCTAGTTTAACCTGGGTACCATCCTTGAAATGAGGGGAAGTACCCAGTGGGTTTCCCCAGGAGTTGTTACCTCGAAAAAAAAAGGTTCTTTTAGACTCTATTAATAATCAATATATTCAAGGTTTGATACAAAAAATGGGTTGTCCATGCGACCTGGACAATTAAAAGAAAAAAATCAAAAGTGGGGTTGGAACAAAAAAAACACCCCATCTCAGTGTCAATGTCATGAGCAAGTGAAAAAGAAAGGGTTAGCTTGTGCCAAAAGCACCCCATCAAAGTGAAAAAGTGAAAGCCACAAAGGACCTACACCCTTAGACATACTAATAATTTACCATGTCGACTACAAGAGGAATCTAGTCATGGTCACCAAGGGCTTTCCCCCAACCTATGGTTAGAGGATCGATAGAAATGGGATCAATATGATACAAACCATTAGTGGGGGACTAAGAGGGTTTCAAACCCTTTGAATTTGTTAATGTTAGTGTAAGGAACTACTTTTCCACCCATGAGGACTAGGGTGTCTAGTTGTCTACTCTCTCCTATCACTCTTGAACCTGCTAACGCGCTCTGTGCCAAGGATGGTTGTGGGAAGAGCCTATTGAACCAATAAATCTATATCATACCAATCTTGAGAGAGATAGAGGCCCAACAAGTCCATTAGAATGAATAATCCAGGAGGGTACATACCAATTGGGTCTAGAGGCACCATTCTCATGGTACATTGGGCTATGTGCTAGTAATCCAATAGCTATCAGAGTTATTCCATCTCTAGCTACACGTTATTGGAATGTAATTCAATATGATTAATCAACTTAGCATGTGTCAACATAACATCATTCCAAGATAATTATCGAGACACCACATCATCATTAAACAAGGATGTTTGAATTGTTTCCAAACTTAGAAGATAAATTCAAATAAAAAAAGCATGTAGAAGGATTGAAACTCCATGGTCCAAAGAAGGTGATCAGATATCATGACAACTTTCCAAGACAAGGAGGTTGGCATAAACCGTTGGCACACAACTTCTACCTAGGCCCAAGCCTTCTTAGCAAGCAAATGGAACCAAAAGAGATGTTTCAAGGTTTATGTGCACCCACATTGTGAACACTGGGGGTTATACACCCCTAGGTAAGTCAATCTTATTTTAATAGGTAGACCCCACTTCACTAAGCTCCAGTAAAAAAATGCATTTTAGGTTCAATCAAAGGCTTGTAGATAATTCTAAGGAAAAATAACCATGTTTTTTGGGTTTAACCGAGGCACCAAATTTTATTAAAATGACCTTCAAGGTAGGGTTTTGGATAGAACCACTTGTGGCCCATGGCTAGCTTGTAGCACATGAAAGTTGTGATCTTACCCCAATTCCAATCAAGCTACTAGGTGTGAGGCACTAAGAATTCATGATGAACCTAAAGGTATTTTGGGATCAGACCCTAAAAGTGATTCACAATGATCCTATATGTGTTTGTAAAATAAACAATTATTCTTTAGGTTAGGCCATGGAATCCACCCCCAATAGGAACTGTCAAACAAATCATTGCAAACTAAATGTCTCTCCAAAAAACTTTAGGGCCAATAATGAATAGGATTCAACCAAAGGTTTTCCTTTAACTAATTTCAATGGAACACCATAAACTATACTCATTAAAATATAACCCTATTCTTAGAGAAGGATCTTTCTAAGCTAAGAAGGGTCTGAGCACTTCCTAGGGATTTGAAATACTCTCTAGCAAAAACATGTCAAAAAAATTGACCTTTGAGGGGGCTAGCAATACCGTTTTAAGGGAGAGGCTTGTCATGTTTTCTTTTCCTAGGATCCATCCTTTCCTAATGCGATCTCTTGATAGGATTTTGTAGGCTTATTGTCCTTCAATAGCTCAAATCAACCACTTAGCACTTACTCTTGCATTCTAGTCTTACTAATACCTAGGCCACTCATTTCCCAAGGGGTATAACAAAGAGTCCAATTATCTCTTTTGAATTCAAATTGTTTGTCAAGCTTAACCTAGAGAAAGTTACAGAGAGATTTTTCTAGTTAGTCATAGGTTGTGTTAGAAGGGGCCCAATAGGAATAATATTAGACATGAGTGGCTACTAACACCTTGGTGCATATCTCAAACTTAATAGGTAAGGAAAGGGGCTTAGGGAATTTTTTTGTCAATTTTCCACTCCACTATTTGGATGATATATATCTTGGGGGGATGCCAAGGAACTTGAAAAATTGTCCTTGTTGAATCTATGACCAATCAAGGGACCCTAGCAATGTAGGTAGTGACCTTTGAATTTATTTGTAGCACTAAGTCATGGTCCATTGGATGCTAGAACCTGAGGCAAATCATAAAATTTCCAGGGACTCCATAGTAGTTTGCTAGCATTTTTGGGCTTCAATGAGATTCAGGAAGGAGTCACTTGTGAAGCAATAATTAACAAGATGCCCTCCCCTAAGGTTCATGAAGGAAAATTCACTCTATTTTCCTAATGGACACTCTTGAATTAATCAAGTAGCCAAGATATTTTTTTTCCATTACATACAACATAGGACCTAGGCGATAACCTTGATGAGTGGACCTAATTAGTTTGATGCCTTCATAGGTATTCCAATTAATACTAAGAAACAAGTCAAAGAATTGGTAAACATGGTTTGGACATTGTTGAGGAACACGGGCCCAAACCCAAGGGATTTTAAAATAGTCAAGATAAAGGTCCACTCAACTTTATCATAGGCCTTCTCAAAATTAATCTCGAAAAAAATTCATTTAGGCTAGAATACTTAGCTTATTACATGCTAGAATACTTAGCTTTTATAGGCTAGAAAGATTCCTTAGGCTAGAAAGATTACATGCTAGAATACTTAGCTTAATTGGAGAAAGATTCCTTGTTACATTGTTTTGAAAATTGATCTAATGGAAACTATGAATTGGCTCATAAAGCTTTGCCATGCTTAATCATATGGGGTTAGTGGTTAACCATAAATAACATGATTTTCCAAGGGAAGGAGGTTCATTCATGGCAGATAGCTCACTAAATTAGATTTTCTTATGGAGGATTATAGAATCCAACAAAGGTTAAAGCCCAAAGAAACCTCAAGGAGTTTGAAATCAATTACTCGAAAGCTTCGAGTTTTCTTGATGGGGCTTGTCAAGGAACTCCAGGTATGTGTGGTGCAAGGTGAATTTTATTGTTACAAGAAAATAATTTTATTACTATGAAATATGTAGTTAAGTGGGGAACAAACAAAAGAGAGATTTTTTTCTCTATGGTTAGTCATGAAATCTACTATAGACATAGGGATTGACAAGTTATAGGTTCTAGGAGATTCCAATTTGCTTATGAATTGGACAAATGACAAGTGCCATGTTAAGAACCAATTCTAAATACAATTTTGGATAGGATGCTAGAGGTAAAGAGAAAGTAGATTCTTACTAAATTTGGGGGAATTACATCGGATAACAAAAGTGCTATGAGTGCCCCTTATCCCATGCCTTCACTTACTTCTTGTTCTCTCAATCTTTTGAGGATTTTCTCTACTCCTCTAAGATGACCCCTTTTCAAAATGTATTGGAAGGACTAACAAGTGACAATAATAAAGTTTTTATCTCTTCTTTGAGATATTGATCAACAAAACTTTCTCCATCCTTTCCTTTCTTCATCGTCTTTAAGTTAGTATAACAACAAGATTATCTCTATAATATGGTAATCACATTGAAAGTAGTGAGCTACATTTACAACCCACAAAGATGTCTCACATCTATAACATTAATTAATTATAATAAAAAGAATTGAAGTTCGTAAAAATGAAAAAATTAAATATAACCAACCGTAATAATAATAACTAAAAAAAAAATCATTAAAATTTATAATAAAATAAATCATCATAGATACATTTTAACCCTAGATCTTTGAAGAAGGTTAAATGTTCTACGACTTTGACCTATTCTAGTTTACCATCACTAGAATTTGGTTAGGGAATCTTTGCTGAAATTGCGATTTTGGATGCATGAATTTGTTGTTTTTCATGTAAAAATGGATTCAACACCCTCGAATACCCCTATTGCCATTGGATTATGCAATGTTAACATCTAATATCTGCGATTCCATAATCTAAGACAATTGTTGTCGGATTTGAAGCCAAAAATGTCACTTTCCACTCTTGTTATTCTAAGCAAACAAAATGAAGTCATTTCATAACTCATTTAGATTACTACCAAATCTTTTAAATAGTAAGATAATTATATTTTTGTCAATTGGTTCTAGCACCAGTAGTTGTGGGATGAAGTGTTATCCTCCCCACCCAGATTCTATTCTTGTAAAGTAACATGTTAAGCTCATAATGAATACAATATTGTAACGGCTTCAAAAAAATGAGAAGTAATTACCCCCAAACGTTGTTACCTTATCCTAAATATCAAAATATATACATCCACGCTTATCCTTATCTCAACCCACAAATAATTGTGTTTAACATAAATGGTTAAGGTGTAATTTCCCATTTACAATTTCTTCTCCTTCAGTCATACGTCAAACATGTTATTTAGATAAGGTTTTCATCCACGTCATCACTCATCCAATCTTCTTCATCGGATGATCCTCGTTTTTGTTTTTATTATATATGAATTGATTTCCCATTGGTTGATTGGATTTCCTTGTCTACCTTTTCTTATAGTGATGACAAACATGACTTAAAATTGTATGGCAGACCCCTTGGCAAAGAATATTCGGTACATCTACCAGGTCATCATCTTTCCACGTGTACGCTGTCTGCGAAAACGGAGTGGTAGTCACATGATCGCATTTAAATCAACTATTTGTGTTACAAATACACTACTCTTTAAAATTGCCACTATTTGACTTGTTTTCACTTTATTTAATCCCCATTTCACCTCGTTTAATCCAAGGGTCTTGCCCATGTAATTGGATTGATATGAACCGAGTGGGTGCCACGGGGTCGTGTCACTCGCCACCTCACTGTGAAATTATTGAATTTTAGCCAAACATAGTAAGCCGATAATGGAGAAATATCTGCATAGTGGGTTTTGTCTGATTTTCTGGTCCATATCATGTACATCTTGATTTTCCCCTACATAAGTACACCGGTTCACTATGCTTCACATGATTCAACTTTCATGTCATCCAATCATCCTTTTAGGAGACATTGTGGAGTGCCAATATGTTAACCCTACTTGACTGTAAAGGAATTTTGTCTTCCAAGACTTGTTGTTGCTTAGATTCCTACATCTCTTTATGATTCAACTTTCATGTCATCCAATCATCCTCTTAGGAGACATTGTGGAGTGCCAATATGCTAACCCTACCTGACTGTAAAGGAATTTTGTCTTCCAAGACTTGTTGTTGCTTAGATTCCTACATCTCTTTGTCCAATTGTGGATTATGCAACTTTATGAAAGAATTGTAAATGCATGGAACAATTTTCTTAAGTCGAATAAAATTTCAGTGTACTTACGAAGATAGTTTGTGATATAGGAACTCTAGTGTAAGTTTGTTGTGGAACTTGTTAATATAAATGTTTTTTCCAAAAAAAAATTGTAAACAATTTCGTTTTTTTTGTTTGGAAAAAGGATAGATATAATAAATTAGAGGATGATGATTATTGGGAAGAAATCTTTAGAGATTCCAATTCCAAAACAACATGTTAATTGATTAAAATCAATAACATCGACTCAAGTACCCAACCCTCCTTCTGAGGTTGATGATGTGGACATGATCTCAATGACTTGCCCTTATATGAAGATAGTCAAAGTGAAAAACCTCTAAGATGAAGTGAAGAGGCAAATGATGAAACACTACCTCCATTCAATTTAGATGCATCGAGTTGTCCACAATGAACTTCTCCTCTTTCATTGGTAGATTTTTCCATTGACTAGAAAGATATCTGAGAGAAAAAGAGAAAAGAAAAGCCCATCATATCTTTACGCCACATAAAATCATTTCATTAGCCCTATGATCTTTATTCAAGTTCAAAATACCCAATGATCTTGAGACTAGTGATGGGGAGCAAGGAGTTTCACACCCTTGGTCAAGGTTCAAAATTCATAGATTTCATCCAATACCTTGATGAGGTTTAATTCCTATAAATTTATCCTATTACCTTGAATGGGATTGAACTTGTGGCACAAAAAAATCATAACAAGATATTTGGATGGATTCTTTGGTAGTTCATCATCATCATTAGTGTTTTTGGTTTCATTGCATAATAGTTTATAGACCTAAAAATTGTCACACACATGTGCATATAGTATACACCGAAGCCCATCCATATTCTCAAAACTTGCCACCTATAACTAGTTACATTATTGTTCCACTGTAAAGTGGTAGAAGTTTACCACAATTGATATATATATATTCTTTATGCACTTTATACTGATTCTACCATAATCCTTTTGTTAATAGGCGTACTTAAAAAGAAGTGATGGGCCCTCCTATAGCATAATTGTTTGGTTAGTTATAAGGTGAAAATGCTTATTTACTCCACCTTCCTTATTCTCTAAAATTCACACACACACATATATATAATATGTTGAAACAATTTTTATGATTATAACATCTCACCCAAAATCTAAAATTGTTTTTGATTGGTTAAGAGTTGGTCTTTCTCGGACATAAGGAAATAGGTTAATGACTCAAGACCCAAACACAATTGGCATGAGCGAAAGTCCACCCCCTTATAGACCACTAGCGGGTTATTTTTTTTTATAACCAAAACATAAATTTATATTCATTCAAAAGATGGTTGTGCCGAAACTAGTTGTGATTACATTCAACATAGTTCAAGGATTGCATTAAAACTATACATATTCTAAAGTAACTTCTATAAACAGTAAAACCTTATCCAAACAGGAATTCCAGGTATTTCTACTAGTGGCCTACTTAACAAATTAACACATAGTATGTATGACTCAAAAAAACATTTAAGTTGAGTCAGAAGTGAACATTGCCTCATGCTTCTTTCCCCTCACTTGAAAGAGGGGAGCTTGGGCCTTCAATATTCATAGGGTCGTGATTATGGTAGACTATGTCATCCTCCACAAACCCTGCTTATAGTGAGTTTCCATTCCATGGTTATTGGGAGCAAGGGAGAGAGATTTCATATGCTGAGAGAGAACCAAAGAACGAAGTTTGTTACACTCAACCTTTAGAGAATCAATCTGTTTTTTATGAAAAAGAAGAAGATGTTGATACTGAGAGGGGGGTGAATCAGTATCAAGTACAATTTAAAACCTTTTTCAACTTATACTTAAATCATTCAACTATATCCAATGAGCAATGAACAATAGTATAAGAGTTACACCAATACACCACAATACACCATGCAC
>ML784318.1:35905-57576 GCA_009831015.1 Picea engelmannii
GGTCAAGTCCCTAGTTTCTTCAATGGCGGAGACCTTAGCATCATACTTCAAGAGAAGTGATCTCAACACTTTTTGTACAACCAATGATTCATCGAGATCTTCACCTAATCCTCTGATAGCATTAACAAATTCATCAACTCTAATAAGATAGGTTGCAATATCTTCCTTTTCATTCATCTTCAAATTTTCAAATTCTGCTCTATGTCGTTGAAGCTTGACCTTCTTAACGTTTGGATCACCTTCGTAGATACTCTTGAGTTTGTCCCATACCTCTTTAGCAGTGTTGCAGCCCATCAATTTTCTAGAAATGGTTGGTGCCAATGCTGATAGAATAACATGTCTGGCTTTTGAATTACAACTCATAAGCTTGTTCTCATTTGGATCGGTTGGAGCATTATTTGGGATTACATAGCCATTTACAACCGAGTACCAAATGTCTACTCCCAAATCCGTTAGGTAAGTTTTCACTCTATCACTCCAGTATGCATAATTTCTTCCATCAAATTTTTGAATCCCATTTGAAATGTGCTCATTGTCATCCATCTCTGCTCAAGATTTTCCTTCTAGTGGTTAAACTGTTCTGAAGGCAACCTGTTCTGATACCAATTGTTGATACTGCGAGGGGGGTGAATCGGTATCAAGTACAATTTAAAACATTTTTCAACTTATACTTAAAACATTCAACTATATCTAATGAGAAATGGACAATAGTATAAGAGTTACACCAATACACCACAATACACCATGCACAATATATGAGAAATACTCAATAGTTATATTTCAAGGGAAGTAATGACTTCCAAAGGTAGCTACAACTTCCAAATGTAAAGGGAGGGATAAACCTCCAAGAGGAATATACAATCCTCCAATATCAAGATAGGATTTAACTCTCCATCCTTGCCCCTTCCTTCCACCCAAAAATAAGTTATAGAGAGAATGGTAGACTTTGTTCAATTCTGGTTTATTCAGGAGATCGAAGTTGTACAGAATTCATCACGCTCAATATTTAACATCATATTTTGAAACTTGCACACATAAAACTACAATCTGTACTCTTTCCAATGCAATTTTTCCCACTTCATTTGGATTCTCTATGAAGAAGTTATGACTGTTTTACCCGGAACACATGTTTATTGACTAGCTTCAGGACTGGTCAAAAACCCTATCTGCCACAGAGTGTATCTCAATAATTATAGTGAATCAAGAGCTGGAACTTTTACCATAGGTACCTTGATATGTCTTCTCAATACCATATCAATTTCACCATCTGAATCGTTTTATAAAAAAGTTATAGCGAAAATGGTAATATGACCTAAAAATAACATACCTTAGAACACATCACCAAAAGACTTCATCCTCCCTTGAAATCCGACCTTCTTTACTTCTGATTTCCTCTAAAATTTGACTTGTGTATCAAATGAATGTATAATGATATTGATTTATACCATTTATGTCACTTCATTTTAACATTAGGGCCGACCTGATACTTTCTTATTTTGTAATTTTGTTCTTTAATTATCTTCAGGGCCTACATGTACTTCCTTCTTCAATTCACTTTGTCATCTTCAAAAATTCATTTCTCCTCAACCATGAGGATCCACATGACGTGCCACATACCATCGAAAACAACATGATGTATACTATCCATTCATGGGTGTTGTATCTGCATGTGCATTGCCCTTCATGTCCAAATACCTTCATCAATCTTGCGGTCCAAAACCCATGACTAGGGTTGACATCAATGACAACAACCAATCTTCCAATAGAAGATTCATAATATTCACATTGTGTGTAGCACTGGCCTGGTCCAACTCCGTGATTTTGAAGGAAATTAGGATTAATGTACTACTATTGGCCTGAGTTATATCTTCATGCTTGCAAATAACCCTTCGAACTTCTTCAGATCATAATTATCCATGATTATTCTGGATATGCCTTTCACACGTAAAAGGACAAGAAGAAAACTACATGGGAAAAAATAAAATACTACGCTAGACAAACCCTAGATAATAAGACCTATTCTCAACTTGCTAAAAGAAAAAAGAAAAAAGAAAAAAAAAAACTATTTTTCTGACTATTCCAAATTGAAGCACCAAAGACACCAAAAGCAACGAAAACCAAAGAGAAAGGTCAAGAGACCAAGAATTTCCTAACCAGAGCATAGGAAATTACTCACATTGAAGACCCAACATGACTCAAAGCCACTTCCCAGATACTCCTTTGCATAGACCCACCAAGAGGCTTGTTTGTTTTGCACCAGAGTGCCCAAATTTCCACTGAATTGTAATTAAGCTCAATCTGAAATTTTCGTCTCCACAAAATCCAAGCCGAATCGACCAGAGAACAACCCCAATTGAACTGCAGGGTTGACATTGTCCCATATTTCATGTGGGGATTTATTCCTATGCATTGAATTACCATGAATGAAACCTACCAAACCAAATGTGAGAGTAGAGAAGGCCACCACATGTTGTCCTTCCCAAATTGCCTTCAAAATAGATTAGAAATATGTGCATATTCAAAAACTATTTGTAAAATAATGATTGGTTTCTACTCGTAAAAATTGTGAAAGATGCTAATTCATATTATTTCATAAATGATTTACATGAGAAAATCATACTTTGTTTTACATTTCATAACCAAAGGGCCTCCAAAGCATAATTCATCTCTCGCATTGAGAAGGAAGGGCCAATTCCTATTAAACTATAATGCTTGATGTCATAACCATATGGCCTTCATGTTGGGGACGCCTGCATAACTCGTTGGATTGCTGAGGGTGGGGAGGGGATGAATCAATAATAGAGAAATTATAATCCTTTTTAACCAAATAATCCAAGTGTTATATCAATGTAGAATTATCATCCAATAATGAGAAACGAACAAATTAACAATCATACACATACATAGTACACCAGTGTTTTACGTGGAAACCCAAATCGGGATAAAGCCACAAAATGATTTTTCTTATATGTCTTGAAGAATTAAATTCATTGGAAGCACCAACTTCCTTTGTTTTCCAGTTGCAACTGGAAGGAGGCTCCAACCTCCTAGTTTCTCAGGCTACAACCCAAGGGATGCTCCAAATCCCCAATTCTCTGGCTACAACCCCCTATGTTCTCTGGCTACAACTAGAAGGTGGCTACAACCACCTGTCCTTGCCCCATCCAGCCACCTTGAAGTAGAAGTATAATGATGGAACCACTGTCACACTATCACTGTGAGATATACTGCTATAAACATGTACCAATAAAACTGAACCATGCATCAACCATGCATCAACCTGTACCTCAACCCATAATCAACCTGTACCAGAAACAAGTGCATCAACCATGCACCAACCTATACCAAACAACCTATAATCAACCTGTACCATAAAAAAGTGCATCTAACCATGTACCAAGTATGTACCAATCATGTGCCAC
Organism: Picea engelmannii; assembly: GCA_009831015.1. Lineage (NCBI taxonomy): Eukaryota > Viridiplantae > Streptophyta > Pinopsida > Pinales > Pinaceae > Picea > Picea engelmannii. The sequence goes on from ML784318.1 coordinate 39,328, forward strand.
CTACTCATCAACCATGAATCATCAATATGTACCAACATCATCAACTATACACCTCATGTATGTGCCAACTCATCAACTACTTGTCTCAACCATGTACCCAACATGTACCTTAACCAAAATCCCTCACCAATTTCATCATCCAAATATGATTTGTAACTCTGTAATAGACCTGGTGTATATGACTAAATACCTGCAAACCTTCCTTAACTTTAACAACAAGAGACTATCTTTTTCATCAAACTTTTCTTTAGTCTCACATGACTAGTTTTGGATTAGTCAACAAACCTAACTTGAAATAATCATAACTATGTACCTATAATGAATAAAGATCTGAAACTGATACGCAATGTTCTTCAGTGTGTTTTATGCAATTCCACCAAGTGTTACTAATTGAAACCTCTCATAAAAGGAGTTATAGAAAAAATGACATACCTTGTTAAATTCTGGCTTATTCTAGAGAGCGACCTTGTAGAGCGTGCCCTGCATGGAATATTTGTTGAATCGATCTGAAAATGTTACAAAACATACAAAATATTGTACTCTAACCAAGAAATTTTTTCTTATGGAATTTGGATCTGTTATTAAGAAGTTATGAAGTTTTTTCCCAAAACACCTATTTTAGACTAGTTTCAGGACTAGCCACAAACCCTATTTTCCACTAATTTTAAATCCAAAAATACAATGACCCACAAGTTGAATTTTTTACCAAAGATAATTGGATATGTTTCCTCAATGGCATAGAAATTTCACAGTCTGAATCATTCTAGAAAAAAAGTTATTGCGAAAATCGTGAGATGACCTGTAAATAACATACCTTAGAAAGCATCATCAAAATAATTTATCCTCCCTTGAATTCCAGCCGTCTTTTCTTCACCTTCCTTCTTAAATTCGGCTTAGATATCCTTTGGTTACCTCAGACACATATATATATTCAATATGCTCAAGTGTGATCCAAAATGAGAGAGCCTTGCCTCTTATTTATACTCTCCAAGTAGCTTCCTTAAAAACATCTTCTAGGTCACTTTGCCCACTTTCCTTATTTTAGGGTTAACCCACTTTTAATTTCTCCATTAAATTTATTATTTAAATAATTTATTTTGTATCCACTTTGAATTATAGTACACTCATCACTTCACTTTATTATTTAACTTCTAAAATCTCTTAAACCACTTTGACTACTTTGACCTTTTGGGGCTTCTAGATGACATATGAGGGTCCTCCAACTTCGTAAGGCCATAAATCTCAAACCGCGAGGATTTATGTGACGTTTCACATACCACCAGAAATGGAATGACATGTACTATCCATATAGAATAATATTACATGTAAATATATCAAAATGCATACCATTATCCATCAAACAAACTTGGGTTGATTACCCAAACCTGGGTTCTCCAACTTCTTATGGCCATAACTCTCTAACCGTGAGGAGTTATATGAAGTTACAAATACCACCGGAAATGGAATGAAAAGAAATATCCATATAGGATAGTTTCACTGAAAAATTCACTGACCTTCATCTCATTATTCCACAAATAAGCATGGGTTCTTTAACCATACTTCTAGGATAACTCAATCCGCAAAGCGTCTTCCCGTGAGGGATTTCACCATAAGGGGACCACTTTGGAGTTCATCCTTTGTGATATCAAGCTTTCTTCGAGGGTTGAAATCAATGACAACCAACCTTAATAAAAAATCTCCCCCTTTGGCATTGATGGAAACACAGTGATGCAAAACTAAAATTATGTCATGCAATACTGAAGTCATATCACTCATGCTCCCCATGGAAACATGCCTCTGTCCTATGCATATCTGTGACCATTTCTCCCCCTGGAACCATGCTTCTGTCCTTTGCATATGATGAATCTCTCCCCCTTTTTCATCAATGGAAAAAGTATATTTCCATTCGGAGCTACTCCCCCTGACTGAATTGTCCTCTTTATGGTGCTTCCTCGTGTACATCTAAGACATATAAGATAAGAATTCAAAAACATTCATTTTGGAGTAGAAATAAATCCGAGTCTCTGGCGAATATACTCAAAGGATTCCCGTGGAAGTGGTTTTATAAATATGCCTGCCACTTGTTCTTTTGTGCCCACATACTCAACTCTGATGTTCTTTTCTGTAACCTACTCCCATAGAAAGTGATACTTGATTGGAATGTGCTTTGTCTTGGAGTGTATCACCAAGTTCTTTGAGATATTGATGGGGCTTGTATTATCACTGTTGTGTTTCTTATATTATTAGTATAATGCACGCATTAATTATCAATCCGGGATTCGTAATCAACAAAGTTACAAGACACCAGTAAGAGAGGTAATTCTAATGTCACGAGTATAGAACCAATCTAAATTATGCATGCTGGGAATAAAGCAAACTGTCAAACTAAAACACACTTTGGTTGTCTTTCATAGAGGGGATATCTACTCCATTGTGGCACATGAAAGTATGATATGGAGTCCTTTGACAAATCAAATCTATTATTTGATCCAGAAAGCTAATTATGCAATCACACTCTGAAAAAGGAAATCACACATCAATCATCAAGGCATGTCATGGGTAGTTTAGTAGCCAGTATATTGGGTATGTTGTGGCTCACAATAATCTATTGTGAACTTCACTAGTTATTTTCCCAGTATGTTTGACTATTGTTGCCAACGTCTATGTTCACTAAGAGAAGTCAAATTTATAAAAACAGAAACAAGGCATATGCAAAAACAGAGTAAGTAAAGATCTTAAGCAATTATATGATCAAAATCTTGAACTAAACTATACTGTTAACATCTGAAACTGTTAGAGATGATGAATTAAATTGAGAAATTAAAGCTACGGCTAGTCTAACAATTACACTATCGAAATCAAATGCTAACACCAATCTACAAGAATGCTGACCTCTGTTGGGTGGTGGGCCCTTGCCGCTTCAACAGGTCAGCGATTGGAGTCTACAGTAAGTTGGTATTCGATCAACACATTGGTCTTACTCAGATCTCAAAACATGAAATTATATTATGCTACCAACTCAATTCACATCCATTCATTATGATTCAATAATCAAGACATGGAAATAAATGAAACTCTTCTATTAAACTCAAACTCAAGATGTGTTCTACAATATGCGATACTACTCTGACATGTTGTGCTATGCTATGCTTTTCTTGCTCTCGCCAGCCACCATCCTTTCCATGACTATTTAAACAATCTCAGTCGTGAAACACAAGGAGGTGAAATCTTCAGCATATCAGCGATTGTCAAATTTACACACTCGGTTACATATTTTAAGTTTCATCCTCATGACACAGAGTGCATGAGGATGAAGCAATAATCAAACTAGCTCAATATAGTCTTGCTAGAAACTTTGATGATCTAATAAACAATAAAAAAATATCTTAGGCATGATCTGGAGCTTAACTTGGCATACTTTGTTTCCTCTACTAGTACTAGATCATAAGAGGCGAGACATGGAGGATAGTACCGGATCGGAACAACGTGCAATTGGTTGGTACTAGACTAAAATAGGTTGCAGGCGTTGGTACCAGATCACGACAATGAGTGATCTGCGGGTACCGGATTTGAACATGAGGCTCTCTTGGCACCAGATTTGGACAGAAGGCATAACGAAAGTACCAGATTGGTGTTTGGGTACCAGATCTCAACAATCGTCAAGTGGTACCGGAATACATGGTAGGTACTGGATTTTGTGAGCTAGCGCATAAGTACTGGATGGCTTGGCTGACATAGGAGTGCCAGACTTGTCCAAAGGTCAAAGGCTACATATAAAAATTTCAACATTAGAACATGAAATATTTAATCTCCTAGATTAATAAACCACAAAATGCATGAATTCAAATATACTTTACCTCATGACCTTATAAGTGACTGGAGATAGTGTTCTTTGTCATTTATCCAAGCTTAGGTAGGCCAAAAAGTTGTAAACGAGGAGTATAATATGGTGATGGGGATGTAAATTTAGAGGCTCAACATTCCCCCATGCCAAAATCATTGCATGTCCTCATGCAACTAAAACATACTCAAAATTTTACAAAACTTGAGACTCCACTCTCTTTAATCCCGTGGATCAATGATGTTGACAGCTAAGGCTTCTTCCTTCAGCTCCCTTTTTATGAACCTAGTGTATTGTAAGAATCTTAGTACCTTTTTGAGCTTATTATAAGTCTCTTCATGGTCATCTTGGAGTTGTTGGCCGGTTTCCTTTAGTTGCTCATTTTCCTTCTTGATATACCCATCCAGTAGCTGGTATTTCTTCACCTCTTATTTTAGTTCATGGTTTTGTTTTTGTAGCTCCTCAATCTTCTTCCTCATCTGTTCCTTTGTTAAGGTCTTCATTGACTCCATTGTTTCCAACTGGATGTGTTCTCTTTCTTCAACTTCCTCTCTCATCCCAGACAAAGTAATAGTAACTTGCTCCTCAGTTAAGCTAGGGATGTCATCCTAGACTGGTAGGTCTAGAGGAGAGGAGGTAAAATCTATTGGGTCTTCATATGCAAGAGGACTGACAATTGTGTTTCCTTTATTTGTCATGCTCCTTGTGTTTCTCTTAGAAGGAGATGATAGATTCTTCTTCTCATAATTGCTAAAAAAGTTTTCTCTTCCTCTTTTTTGTCTGTGGAATGGTTACAGGAGGTTGTTCACCTTTATGCTTTGAGCTACTCTTCTCTTTCCTCAAGGGATTTGATTTATGACCCTTCTCCTCAAGTGCTACTGTTGAGATATCTTCTACTAATTTGGATTTAGCTTTCGATTCTTGACTTTTAAGAGCCTTATTAACTGAGGAAGAGGGCCCTACTTGTTTACTCGAAGAGTCATGAGTTTTTTGGTCTTTTCTCATCCTAGCTTTATCTTTTTGGCTCACTGCTTTGAAGGATAATGGAGATACCTTGTATTTCTTACCCTTTTTCTTCTTAGGTTCCTCATCTTCATCTGGAGCAAGCTGGGCTTCCTCTACAGGTTGATTTTCTATGGAAAATTGTTGAGTGATGAGGGTTTTACAACTAAACCTTTGCTTCTTGATTTCATGTATAACTAGCATTATGATAAGACCCTGATGATAAATAATAGTCTTCTCAGTTTTAGATAAGGATTTGAAACCTCTCACCATCTTGTTCAGGCTCATCCATAAAAAGTATGGAAACTCAATCTCAGGACCTCCTTCAAAATGCAACAAAAGCCTAAGGTGATATAGGAAAGTTACAACATACCTACCTTCACAAGTGAGGAATCGTTGGAGGTTGGCAAGCATTGGATGATATTCCTCCTTAATATAGTTTCTATAAATCCCCTTTTTCCGATCAGGGTGTCGATGTTCTTCTTTGAAGAATATTTGGCACATTTCCTTATTGATTCCTACTCCTTTGAAATACTTGTCTCCTCTGCTAGGAAATCTCGTGGCCTCCCTTAGAGTTGATTCATTGAATGTTAGTTGAAGGTTACTTATGAGCACAATTTCTCCATTGTATTTTTGGGTGAATGCATGAGATACCCCCTCATGAAAACCTGTGAATTTTTCTAAAAATGGGATCCAACCCACTCTGGTATACTTATCTCTACACAGATGGAACTCCTCGGTCTCCCTATAAACCTGGAAGACTGGTTCGTTCCTACTCACAACCACCCTTATAAACTATGAGTGTAAACCAGGCTGTGGGCGTAAGAGTTTGGTACCGGATACCACAGAGAAGAGATGTCATGCTAAGCAATAGGCTCTGTAATGGAGAAACGATGGGTAATGGCAGGGAAAACAAGAATGAACACAATGATAGCGTTAATAATTCGAAAGGTGGGTTTAATGAAAATGTTGCGAAGGAAATTAAGATGTGATGAGGCTCATTTGAATGGCTTCGCCACCTAGATAATCCATTTCGTTTATGCTCGTTAGTACAATGATGGGAATGGGATGTTTGGTGGCTAATAAGGAAATGTGCCAAAGATTCCTGAAAGAAGACCATATAGGAAAGTTACAACATACCTGCCTTCACAAGTGAGGAATCGTTGGAGGCTAGAAAACATTGTCTGATATTCCTCCTTAATATAGTTTCTGGAAATCCCCTTTTTCCAATCAAGGTGCTGATGGTCTTGTTTCAGGAATCTTTGGCACATTTCCTTATTGATTCCTACTCCTTTGAAATACTTGTCTCCTCTGCTAGGCAATCCAGTGGCCTCCCTTAGAGTTGCTTCATTGATTGTTAGTTGCAGGTTACCTATGTGCACAATTTATTCATTGTAACTTTGGGTGAATGCATGAGATACCCCCTCATGACAACCTATGAATTTTTCTAAAAACGAGATCCAGCCCGATCTGGTATACTTATTTCTACACAGCTGGAACTCCTCAGTCTCCCTATAAACCTAGAAGACCGGTTCATGCATACTCACAACCATCCTTATAAACTATGAGTGTAAACCGAGCTGTGGGCGTAAGAGTTTGGTACCGAATACCGCAGAGAAGAGATGTCAGGTTAAACAATAGGCTCTGTAATGGAGAAAATATGTGTAATGGGAGGGAAAAAAGGAATGAACATAGTGATGGCACCGATAATTCGAAAGGTGGGTTTAATGAAAATGTTGCGAAGGAAATTAAGATATGATGAGGCTCATCTGGATGGCTTCACCACCTAGATAAGCCATTTCATTTATGCTCGTTTGTACAATGATGGGAACGAGATGTTTGGTAGAAAACACGATGACAATTAAGACATCATTGTCGTTCAAGATAAGCAATTGGACCTTCAAGCGACAAATTTGATGTTGAATCATGCAACATGATACGAGGTAAATTCGTGATTACTAAGGGTAAATCACGTTCTTTGTTTAGAGTCGTGGTTCATCATTACTGGGCATACTCATTTCAATTCATAACTACATTCATTCAATATCAAATTTGTTGTGATTTTTCCTTCAACATCTTTTCAAGAGATTATGTGATGAGGAAGTTAATTAGGGTTAAGCATATGGGTATGAGGGAAGTAAAATGATAGTTAAGCGCATGGTTTTAACAATAAGGTCATAAGATCTAGTATACAATTTCATATCTATTGTAGTTTTATAAGCAAAGGAAAATAAACGATACCATGTTACCTTTTCTTTTACCATTGCATAACCACTACCCATATGGTATTCATGATTGGAAGCATATGCGTCTGCCTTTGTATTTGAAGTTTGCATATTATCAAATTTCATCTTTTAGGTTGGAGTTTTCTGGAGGATTAACAATGGAATTTCCTGTACCTCATGAAACTTCTTTATTCTGTGCTTGTTTTTGAATTTTTTCCTTTGTGTTTGGTTCTGCAGGGTTGTAAGGTGAACATGTTGGTCTCTGAAGATGAGATGTGAGTCTGGAAAAGAGTCCTGAAAGAGGCTCTTTGACCCTCCCCCATGCCAAAGGTGTTGCATATCCTTATGCAAAAAGATTTGACACACTGTATCACAATGAAAGAAAATTGATAAGAGAAGAGAAACAAAATCAAATTCCAAAAGTACATCTGTCACCTAGCATATGATCTCATGCCTTATTTATTGTTAAAAATGAAATTGCCTTTCTTCTGATGACTTATTGACAAACACAACATTCAACAATGAAAGCAGGGAGGTTTATGTATTTCGACATAAGAATAGATCCAACCTAACTTGCTTCGGATATTTTCTATCATTATATATTATGGATAAATTTCACAGTATAAGTAGATTAGACTCCCTAGTCAGGGTCCCACTCTTAAGAAGTTTCCTTCTTAGGTAATGTAGGATTTAGATGTCAGACTGATAGAGTTGACTTAGGGTAATTCTCAAATGGACATTTGCTTCTTTGTTAATCTAGAATTTGTACATTATAAATGACAAAAGTGACATTTTCTTGTAGTATTCATTTTTTTTTAAATGAAAAAAGTGAATTTTTTCAATCAAACAAGTATAAATGAGACATTTCTCAAACCAAAACCCACTGCCAGAAAGCTTGTTCAGTACTCCGGTGGGGTAGTTGTGTTATTTAGTGAGAGTCATACCTTCCCCAGTCATAATTCCCCATTGCCAACAAGCTTGTTCACTACCCTGATCGGTTTTCCTAGTCATACCATAGACCGGTACCCGCTGCCAGCAGACCTGTTCAGTATCCTGACGGGTTAGTCTCTTAAACCCTTTTTCTATTGGAGGCTTCGTGTCCCATGGTCACCTATTTTTTTTTTTTTTAAAGAGTTATTTTGCACAGGTGACAGGGGGAGGCTCGTCTGAAAACCCTTTTACAGGCTGGGATGGTATTGGGTTAGAAGATAAACTCTCTTATTTAAATGTCTTTAAATATTTGTTTGAAGGAAAAATAAACTCATGTATGTATGTTATTCCTTTAGAATATTCCAGATGTATGGTCTATCTAAGTTTATCCATAAGAGAATGACCTAAAGTTACCTTAGGGTACTGATGCATCCTCTTCCATAAAAATTTCCTAGTGTGCCCATGATAGAGAGTGTTCATATACTCATATGCCACTCTTTAGTAAAGATAGTCCAATGATTACTGTTGAAGTCTAGTTAGGGTGAAATAGTTACTTGTAGGATAATATTTTTAATCCCTTTAATCATGTTGAAGTACTGATGTTGTTTTTAATGGAATTTTTTATGAAGGAAAAATCTAAACTTTAAATCAGGTTAATCATGGTTCCTTACCAAACAACATAGGCAAAATAAATTATATCTTCTCTGTCAAGCAACAAAACCAAAAGAAATTAAAATACTTCCCTTTATCCAACAACTGAACCAAAAGAAATTAAAATACTTCCCTTAAGTCAACAACTGAACCAAAAGAAATTATTGCTTCATGAAATATGCCATTTGATGCTGCATTCATCTCCTTAGTTCCAGCTTAAGTGGTTACTACAAGGCTTCACACTTCATATTAATTGAGATCAGATATTGAAATAGGAATAGAATTCCTTGTCAATTAGAAAATAGGTGATATGTCCCGATAATACTGGATAAGGAAAATCTTCTAGTACCGGATCAACACAAGACTGTTGGTATCGGACCAGAACAACACTACTGGTACCGGACCAGAACAGAGTATTGTTGATGCTTAAAAAAAAACTGATGTTTTAGCAAGTTTGTGAAAGATCAAATAAATTACAGAAATTTATTAACACAAATAAAATGTGAAAGTAAAACAAAGGAGGTAAGAATCCATTGTTACCTTCATCTTATTAACAAAACACAACCCACACACCTATGTAATTTTTTTTTAAATCAATCAATCAATGTGGATTAGTAGGAAGATCTCCTTCCTTACTGATCACCTGCATATCTAAATTCTGTAGCACACGTGTCATAAATTCCTCTTTTGACAAGGGTTTGTTATAAATTCTCAACCGATGACCATTCACGAGTAGGGGTGTCTGATGTTCATCAATTGTCTTTATCTTGATTGAACCATTATCATAGACAGTTTCAATATCGTAAGGTCCCAACCAACGAGTAGTTAACTTACCTTTGAAGTTCTTGAACCTGCTGTCATACAACAAGGCCCAATATCCTGGTTGACAATTTTTCTTTTTGAGATACTTGTCATGTCATTTTTTCCTCTACTCTTGAATAAGGGTGGTTCTTTGAAGTGCTTCCTGCCTGATTTCATCCAGCTCATTAAGCTGCAAGAGTATTTGTTGTTGGGATTCATCTAAGTTCATGCCGACTTGTAAAATAGTCCTGAAGGTATTGATCTGGAATTCTATGGGGAGAAGCACCTGCTTCTCGTACACCAACTCATAAGGTGTATGTCATGTTGTATTCCTCTAGGTGATTCTATAATCCCATAAGGCTTCTAGTAATCTATCAGCCCAATATTTGTGGTGTAGTTGTACTATTTTAGTAAGAATGGACTCAATGACTTTGTTGGTAGATTCTACTTGCCCATTCGCCTGAGGATGATAAGGTGTAGATTTCCTGTGCTTGATTTGGTACTGTTCTGTAACAACTTTGACCATATTAGAGGTAAATTGAGTCCCCTAATCAGTCACAATTTCTCGAGGTACACTAAATCTAGTAAAAATGTCATTAAAAAGGAAATATACCACTAATTGTTCACTTGCAAAATGTAAAATTTTTGCTTCAACCCACTTAGTCACATAGTCAGTACATACAAGTATATACTTTTTCTTTTTAGATGCAGGATTAACAGGTCCTACAAAATCTAATACCGATTTCTCAAAAGGTTCAATGACTACTTGGGATTGAAGTGGCATTTGGTCTCGTGCAGTAGGCTGACCCATTCGTTGGCATTCATCACAATTGGATACATAAGTTCCAGCATCCTTGAAAATATTAGGCCAATAATAACCAGATTGCAGAACTTTATAGGTGGTCCTCTTGTTAGCAAAGTGGCCTCCACAAGGACCATCATGGAGGGCTTGTAGAATATCATGGATCTCATATTCCCTTACACATCTTCTGATTACAAAATCTGGCCCTGTTTTATAAAGACAATCATCATGCCACATGTAGTTTGCACTTAGCTGAATTACTTTTTGTTTTTCTCTAGGAGACAATTTTTTAGGCATCTTCCCTGTCACAAGATAGTTAGCTACATCTGCATACCAAGGAGTAAATGTAGAAATAAAAAACAAATTTTCACCAGGAAAGTTATCATCTACTGGTGCATTATCTCCCAGATGAATCATTCTAGATAAGAAATCAGCCACAAGATTATCCTTACCAGGTCTATCAATAATAGTGATATTAAACTCTTGTAATAATAACAACCATCTTGTAACTCTAGGGTTTGTTACAGGTTTTTTCATTAAGAATTTGATGGCTGAATGATCAGTGTGTACAAAAGCTCGATATCCTATAATATAGTGTCTACATTTATTGATAGCATGGACTACAGATAACAATTCTTTTTCTGTGACCGTATAATTAACTTCTGTTGGGGAAAGGTTTTTACTAACAAAGTAAATTGCATAAGGCATTTGATTTTCCCTCTATCCAAGAACTTCCCCTAGGGATGTGTCTGATGCATCAGTACAAATATGAAAAGGAAGGGACCAATTTATTCCTCTTAAAACAGGGGTACTTGACAATTTTTTTTTTCAGAATCTCAAAAGATACTTGGCATTCATCATTCCAATTAAATTCAGATTCTTTAGATAATAAATTGAATAAAGGGGTAGCTAAGTTGTAAAACTTGGAATGGATCTTCTATAGTATCCAACATTCCCTAAAAAGTTGTGAACTTCTTTTTGTGAGGAAGGTATTCTGATTTTTGTGATAATATGAATCTTTGCGGGATCAACTCTATTTCTAGAACCAAAAATGTGATGTCCCAAAACAATACCTTCAATGAGCATCATCTTTGACTTTTCATTGCTTAGGGAAAGATAAGTTTCCCTACACCTAATAAAGACTTTTTCTATACTGGTCAAAGCTTCCTGGAAGCCATCTCTATGGATTGTAAAGTCATCCATGTAGATTTCCACGCAATCATTGGTCAAGTCAGAGAAAATGGCTAGGACAACCCTTTGGAAAGTGGTTGGGGTATTGCAAAGTCCAAAAGGAAGAACCCTATAAGCATAGGTTCCCCATGGGCAGGTGAAAGTGGTATTTTCCTAGTCTTCGAGTGTTATTTGTATTTGGTTATAACCACTAAACCCATCTAGGAACGAGAAATACTTCTTTTTGGACAACGTATCCAACACCTGATCAATAAATGGTAAGGGAAAATAATCCCTATGGGTGGCCTTGTTCAACTCCCTAAAGTCTACACATATTCTCCACTTACCGTTTGTCTTGGGAACTATGACAAGTGGAGACACCCATTGACTATCTGAAATGGGGTATATGAGATTGGCTCGAAGGAGTTTTTGCAATTCCTCCTTTACAATATCTTTGAGGGCTGGAGTCATCCTTCTCTGAGGGTGCCTAACTGGTCTGATTTGGTCATTAATGTAGATATGATGTGTGCATGTGTCAGAGTGAATTCCTTTCATGTCTGCATAATCCCAAGCAAAGGCATCAAATTGTCTTTGGAGCATTTCAATTACTTGTGTCTTTTGTTCTAGTTCCAAACTAGAGTTGATATACAAAGATTTTCCCGGACTAGTCTCAACAAGTTCAGTAGTTTCTTCCTTCTCTGAGGAAGATGGTGATAAAGTATATAATTGGGTGATATTAGGATGCCAAGTTTGTTGAAATTCGGAACTGAACATATGTGACAATTCTACAAAAGACCTAGGATATTCAATGCAGTTTGTATCAACCAAAAATAAACTTAAGACTTGTTCATCATATTGTTCTTGCATTCTTTTTACTTGTTCAAGTGTTAATAGGGGTTTGATGCAATCTTCCTCTCCATAAGGGTTTTCTATCCAAACAGGTATTTCTTGTGCTGGTTGAGCAGTAGGGAGGACAAGCTTTTCTCTATGTGTGCCATTGGATATAGTCATCTCGCCATACCAAAAATCGATAAAGGAATATACTATGGCCAGCCAAGGGCGGCCAAGAACCACACGGTGTCCTGGTTTAGAGGATGATTTAGAATAGATGACTATAAATTCTACTAGATACTCCCAAGAAGCTAGTGTGATTTTGGCATCTAAACTTCTTGCAGGGCTAATGACTGACTTATCTACCAACTATATCATGGTTTGGGTTGGCCTTAACTGGTTGATTTTGAGCTTTTGCATCGTGTCAAAATGCATTACATTAATTGCTGCACCCAAATCAATGAGTGTGTTCGGTAAGGAAATACCATTAATTTCAACAATGACTACTGGGTTCCTAGGGTCATTATATTTATATGTCATTTCAAAAATAAATTCAGCTAATTGTCCTACCACCTGAACAAGGGGAGGTTCCTTCTTCTTCCTTCTTAGTTTCTTAAGGCAAAGATCCCTTATGATTTTGGCATACATGGGGATATCCCTAATGGCTTGGAGCAGAGGTATTTTTACACATACATTTCACAACTCATCCTCTATATCTTTGTGCAAGGGTGGCTCAAGTTTCTTCTCTAATAGTCTTTCAGGGTAGGGTGGAAGATTAACTTGTTCAGGTACTACTACGGACTGAGAAGTGGTTGGAATATGAGGGGAAGTCTCTCCTTCTACATGGGTGGTTTGAGTATTTTCTTGTTCAAAATGATTATCATTTTATTCTTGAATTATTACTCCATAATTTGATTGATTTACAACTTTCCCGGATCTTAGTTGAATTTCATAGGTGGGAAAGGTTTGGGCTTTTACATTCTATACAGGATGGGTGGGTCGATTATTGGGGTTAGGAATTGGCTAGGCATGAAATTCTATTGTTCTAGGAGGGTTATGGGTAGCTTGGATTTGTGGTTGTTGATTGGAATTTATAGGTACTTCTTGCTATTGGTTAGGGTTCAAGGGCATTGTGAATTGTTGTTGTAAAGGAGGTGGAGGTAAAGCTTGTATCTGAGGTGGGTTAAATCCATGTAGTAATTGGGAAATGTTTGTAGGATACTACAGATATGTTGGGTAAGAGGAACTCCCATACATAGGTCCCCTCCAACCTTGTTGCCAAGGTTGAGTTTGAGCTTGCTGAGGTGTCCATTGGGGATAGGGAATTGGAGAAGGACCCCATTGTTGTTGATGATATTGTGTATTGGGGTCATAAAATGCATTGGGGTTTTGTGCTCTCCAAGGCCTCCTAGAAGGGTACGATTGTTCATGTGAGACTCCTCCTCCCATATAAATGGCTTGCAACTCAGAAAAAGTTGGACATTCATATGTGGGGTGCTCTTGTGTACATAGGCCACAGACCTCTATGGCATTTAATGGGCATTCTTTCTCAGGGTGCCTCTTTCTACATTTAGGACAAAAGATTGCAAAAACAACATCTTCTTGCTTCTTTTTTAGTTTTAGGGTATCTAACTGGTTACTGATTGTGCTCAAGATGTTTGTTTTAAAGTTTTCTAATAAGTTTCCTACATCAATTCTGGTGACAATCCCTAAGTTTTGTCTTAAATTTATGCTAAAAGGATCTCTTGGTCCTTTTCCTGTTTTAGCTTGTTCTCTTGAGTATCTCCTACAATAATCTGCAATTTCTGCAATGTGATTTTGGTGCACATCTCCTGAACTTAACAAATTTAAAACTTCTATGTAGTCATCTCTAAGACCTTTCAAAAATATTGTTCTTACTACAGCTGGGTCTGTGGTGAATAATTTTGATTTCTAATAGTTGTATAAGAACCTTTCTAAGTAGTCTTTAGGGCTTTCATCTTCGGTTTGTTGCATTTTAAAAATGTCATTTTTAGCATTACCCTTACAATAGTCTTGATATTTCTGTAAAAATGTGTCTTTCATCTGATCCCAAGAGAGAATTGTATTTTCTCCTAAGCTCATGAACCATATTAAGGATGAGTCCTTTAATGTGGCTGGAAAGAGCTTAAGTTTTTGGGCATCGTCTGAATAGTTATAGCTTCTACATAATATGCCAAACTCGAATAAAAATAAGTCTGGATCTTCAGTTGACATACCTCTGAAGGTGGGTAACGATGACATTGGGATGCTCTTCATGCTTATATTTCTAGAAATATCCAAGATTGGAAACCCAAACGTCTCAGTCTTAGTGGCTACATTTTCATTTCCTTCTTCTTTTTCCATTTCGCTAGGTATCCTTCCTCCACTGATAGATGGTTCAGAAACTCGATTTTGTGTCTCTTCTAAATGCTCAGTTTCTTTAGCAGATTCACGCTCTATCTACCAAAATACCGACTCTTCAATTCCAGGTCCTTCTTCTAGAGCCTCAATGGATTCCCTTGAACTTCCTCCTGATAGAATTATTCTTGCACCAATGTCAGTTGAATTAGTGTGGGGGTTTGTTTTCCAATCTTTTGAACTTACAAATCTACCTTTATTATCTCTATATCTATGCATAAAATAAAAATTTGATACTTAACTCAACTAAAATCCTAATTCTATATGGAAGGTAAGAAGGAAACCTAGCTTCGGAGAACCCCACTATAGTGGCTGCATGGCTCTTCACCCACGTCTTAAACATTTTATCCTCCTCCCTCAAGTATCCCTTAAAATCATTCAAAAACTATGCAAACAATCGAAGCTAAAATCACTTCCTACCGTTTGCAACTCCCCGACAACGACGCCAAAATGTTGTGTTGCTTATATGATTAGTATAATGCACACATTAATTATCAATCCATGATTCATAGCCAACATAGTTACAAGACACCAGTAAGAGAGGTAATTCTAATGTCACGAGTATAGAACTAATCTAGATTATGCATGCTAGGAATAAAGAAAACTGTCAAACTAAAACACACTTTGGTTGTCTTTCACAGAGGGGCTATATACTCCATTGTGGCACATGAAAGTATGAGATGGAGTCCTTTGACATATCAACTATGTTATTTGACCTAGAAAGCTAATTATGCAATCACACTCTGAAAAAGGAAATCACACATCAATCATCAAGGCATATCATGGGTAGTTCAGTAGCCAATATATTGGGTATGTTGTGGCTCACAATAATCTATTGTAAACTTCACTAGTTATTTTCCCAGAATGTTTGACTATTAGTTATTTTCCCAATGTTTGACTATTAAACCCTTTGTTGTATTTGGTCCAACTAGATCAGTGTGCACAATGTTTGCTTTCCTTATTGACAATTCTTGCATAAAGTGTTGGTTGGTTTCGTGATCTGGGGCATTTCTCTAACTGCTACTCTTTTGTTGACTTTGACAAGGTTATCAAAATATATGTGACCCATTCTTCTGTGCCATATCCAACTTTCATCTTCCTTTCCTAGACAACACTTTTCATTTCCAATTTCACTTAACACATATATGTTGCTTGAAGTTCTTACAGTTGTAGCAATCAATTTTCCTGAACCTTCTTTTCTTATCTCACACTTTTGTGAATCGAAAGTAACTTTATGACCTTGGTCACACATTTGACTCACACTTAGAAGATTATGTTTCATATCTTCTACTAGTAGAACATTTTCTTCCTTTGTATTCTTGTTCCCAATTCTGATTGTGCCTTTTCCAATGATTTTAGTTGAATCGTCATTTTTGAAGGAGACTGATCCATCTCTTTCCTTTCTTAATGTAAGAAACATGTCTCTATCAACTGTCATTTGTTTTGAACAACCACTATCAACATACCAACCACGTTTCTTCTTCTTAGCTTATATAGAGAGTGTGCATTCTTCATTGCTATACTGATTCTTCTTTCTTATCCATGTCCTTTTTTGAGGTTCCTATCTGTGATTGTTGTTATTATGTTGTGGTTCTCTAGGAGGGACTGCCATTCTGCAATCTTTGGCCATGTGTCCAAAGTTGTTACATTTGTAACTCTCCACTTCAGTTCTCAAAGATTCAAACCTATTGTAACTTCTTCTTTGTGTTTAACTAGGCCTTCTTGGATAACCCTTTTGTGTATGACTTTCAAAGTTTTTTATGTTCCTGTTGTTAGCTCTGCAATTCACAACTTTATGTCCAAAATTATTACATGCATAACATAAACAAAAAAAAATAGTTTGATACCTGGGAGTTGAAGATATTCTGAAAGGAGGTGCTCTTATGAATCCTTCTTCTTCTTGAGGCCTATCTGTCTATTGTTGATTATGAAATCTGAATCTTCTTGGTGGAGGAGTGTCCCTGTAATCTTCCTTGTATATCTTCCTATCCCTTTGATTGTTTCTGCATAGCTTTTTGGATATGTTTCTTGCTCTGTTGTTTTGGACCTTGATCCCTTTTCTGTCTAATTGTATCCAAGTCTGGACTTGTCAAGATGAGATTTTTTACTGCTAATAATGTCATCCAAAACTTTTGAGCTATTCTGCATATTTTTCTTTTGAATATCCTTTCTTAATGTGACAATCTCTGCTTCCAAATTTCCAATGTTCATGTCCTTTTCTTCTAGCTATTCTTTGAGTGCTTCTTCAATTATTTTATATTCTTCTATTTGAACCTTCAAATTTGTGATTATTTGTTCTAGTTCTTGAGTATCTTCTTTCTTGTCTAGTTTTTCTTGTAGTTTCTTGTTTTTCTTGTTTTCTCTTCTGATAACTTCTATG
Source organism: Picea engelmannii (assembly GCA_009831015.1). Lineage (NCBI taxonomy): Eukaryota > Viridiplantae > Streptophyta > Pinopsida > Pinales > Pinaceae > Picea > Picea engelmannii. The sequence goes on from ML784318.1 coordinate 56,379, forward strand.
GCACACATCAATTCTTTTGGGTAGTCAAATTTTGCCTCTTCAATTTATTCTTCGACTTCTTCATATTCTTCTTTGGATTATTCATATTCTTCTTCAGAGTCTTCTTTATCAGAGTCTTCTACTGCCATGAATAGAACTCTTGATGTTTCACTGCCACTGACTTCATCTTCATCTGATGATGAGATGTCTTCTTTGGTGCATAAGATTTTCTTGAAAACTTTCTTTGTAGTTCTTTTGCCTTTATATGTTTGTTTTCCTTTTGAGTAACCTTCATTATTTCTCTTTTTCTTATGAGGACATTTATTAGAAAAATGACCAATACCATCACAATTAAAACAAATTAAAGGAATCTTACCTCTATACCTACCGTCGGTTCCCTTGTTCAGTCTTTTGACGAAGTTGGCCACTTCTTCATCATCTTTCGAGACGTCACTGTTGTTGCTATGTTCTTCTTGTTGCTTTTCCTTTTGCTTTGATCTTTTGTATGCTTTGAAGGCTGCTTCTTTTGCATCTGGATTTTCTTGTTCAGTTCTCATTTCATATGCTATGAAGATTCTATGCAGTTCGTCCATGCTTATTGAGTTTAGATCTGATCTTTCTTCTAGTGCTGATATCTTAGGGTCAATTCTCATAGGAAAAGATCTTAGTACCTTTTGAACAATTACAGATTCTTCTATTTCTTCTCCCAATCCTATGATTGCATTCACTGTTTCATCGACTCATAAGAAGTAGGCTACAATATTCTCATCTTCCTTCATATTTAGTTGTTTGAACTGACCTCTATAAGTTTGAAGCTTTATTGCTTTGACTTTTGAATCTCCTTCATAAATATTTCGAAGCTTGTCCCAAATCTCTTTAGCGGATTTACAATGTGCAACTTTGGTGAATATTGTTTCACTGAGACCATTCAAAAGTGCATTTGTGGCTTTGGAATTATTCTGACCGAGTTTCACTGCTTTGTCATTTGTTGGTGGAAATGATGGTGCTGTGTGTCCATCTACAATTGATTTCCAAATTTCAAATCCCTGTGCCTGTATATATGTCTTCATCCTTATGCTCCAAAAAGAATACTTTTGTCCATCAAACTGTGGTATTCCATTTTTATACAAGTTATTTCTCTCCATGATCTACCTTTTAGTGGTTAAATTGATTTATGAAGGAACTTGCTCTAAAACCAATTGTTGGATTACTGAGAAGG
>ML784318.1:82834-95759 GCA_009831015.1 Picea engelmannii
TTGATCATTCTACTCATTAGGAGCATGTGGGTGTCATGCGTGGTGAGCACTTGGAGAGACCACATCTTGAGGGGAGTCTACTTTGTGTCACACAGGTGGAGATGGGACCCTGGTATCATATGTAGTTGGATTCAGTTATTGCTTGAGGATAAGCAATCTTCCGGCAGGGAGGACTGCAATGTCCCCATTTTGGGACATGATAACATTACAACATTTTAGAGTGTTATGCCTACCCGAGTAGCTAGATAGGGGTGAAAGAGAGTTCAGGAGATACTGAGGGGTTTACTTGGGCCCGACTTGCATTGTTCATCATCAGGATCCATTCTGCACAACTTGGCTTTGGTTTCGTTGCATTCCGATGATTTTTGTAATTTTGAGTTATTATGGGTCATATCTTAATTAAATTCACTAAGAAAGTCATAATGGGCATATTACTTGGAGAAACCTCTTAGTGTGATAACTCATCGGAATCGGGAAGAAGAGAACTACAAGATAAGATGGTGAGAAGTGACTTTCAGTGGATGGAGAAGCCATAAGGATGGATAAATCACTTTTTAGAGGTAAAATGGTTAATTAATTAATTAATTAAGTGATTTAATAAAACAAAGTAAAAGTCACTTGGAGGGAAGAAGTCAACAATGAATTAGGGTTTTAGCAATGATTTAGGATTTTGGAAGTCAACAATGAATTAGGGTTTCAACAGGGATTTAGGGTTTTGGAAAGCTATAAAGGAAGGGTCAGCAACCTAATTCATAATTATGCAGATTATGACTTGTCATTGAGGAGAAGAGGCGCATCTCATGAGAGATAGTTCAGTGTATTCCAGGAGGAAGACACCAGTTGACTGATTTCGGTGTTGAAAGACACACCCTAGTCACTGGGAAGATTATCCAGGTCTTCCATCATTATTCATTGATTCCGCAGTGCTTCCATATTCCGGGTATTATCTTTTAGTTGCTTATTTGTATTCCGGCTAAGATCCTTTTGTCTTTTGATCTAGCCGAGTGTTGTTATTTTATTCAGCCACATTTGCTTATTTGTATTCTGGCTAAGATCCTTTGTCTGTTGATCTAGTAGAGTATTGTCAGTTTATTCAGCCGCATTCGACCATTTTGTAATCCACAGAGATATCATAATACAAACTTTGTAGTCCTTTGTCACGTTTATTAATTGTATGATCATTTATATGCTGTAAACCTTTGATCCTACACACCCATTAGCAACGTTTCCTAGACTAGCCAAGTCAAGAACATTACATATTCAAATATCTAATCACTAACCAAGAATCTCCATAGATTTGTAGCTTGGTAATTCCTTTGTCCATTACTAGAACTATCAGAGTAAAGATTGCCTTGTGCTCAACCATGTTGTCACTACCCCTTCCTAGACCACATGAGAAAGATATCCAATGATTGTTTGACATATGAGAAATATATCCAATGATCGTTTGACACAAAAAGAATACCAACCACACCACATAAACCCGAGTTCTCCCTTGATGCTTTATCAAAAAAATGTTAGGGATTGCTTTTGTTGATCTCTAGTAGATTGATTAATCTTAGCACTTTAGTCTTCATAGAGGACTCAAGTCCTTCATATAAAATTTGAAATTGATTGAAGATGTGCAATGAATTTAGGTTCATCTCATGGAAGGTTGCATCATTCCTTGACAACCATATATCCCAACATGTCGTTAGATGTAGTGCTTGATGTTCTGCTATAGTTCTATCATCCATCCACTTCAATAATGCCTCTTCTATTATCTCTGCTTCCCAAGTTCTATTCCCATTTATGAGCTTTTTTATGATCTCTTAAATTACCTACTTGTGCTGATCCTTTTTGGACTATTTTGCCTTCCATAAGCCCTCCAAGTATTCCTTTTCATATCTAAATGATTTCCATAATTGTCAATTATTAGCCATTTCAATTTATCTTTGTTGTGTTTGGAATAATTATGAGATCATAGTGACATGATATTTGCATTTCATGAGTAAATTAGTCAAGAAGTGTAATTTCCATATCCTATGGAATAGTATCATCTCGAATCCTATTCTACATAAAGATAATGAATCCTATTATGTATCCTCTTGCTTAATGTTTCTAATGAATTTGTGCTAAAGAATTGTGTATTTTATGATGGCTCACCTCTATGTGAAAGATGATGATGATGATGGTGATGATGATTAACATCCACTGGGACTGAATTGGTCTATCAAACCTTAAGAGCGTAAGGGATTACTTGCGATTCTTTAGATTTTGTTTCTGTGCTCGGAAAGAATTAAGAGAAACTTTCCAATGCCACCATAATTTTGTTGAGTTAAAAGGTTAGGAAGATTGGCAGTGTGAGAAATATTTTTAAATTGAGATCTAATCTGGGTATAGGCTGGACAATCTAAGAGAAATTTATTTTCATATTCAACCTTCGTAGTGTCACAAAGGTGACAAACTCTTTCATATGATGGAGTTTTAGGAATTGACCAACGCCCAGTTTCATTATAGAGCTTGTGAGAATTTCTTCTTATCTTAACAATGCTTATTTTTTTCTTTACACTTGTCAAAACATAGAGATAATTTTGATCTTCTAGATTAGGGTTGATTACATCCTTATAATACCTTAATTTTATTTTTTCCTCTAACTCTTTATCAAACGACATTTTCTCCTTAAATTTTGATTTGATGATATTTTTAATAGTATCATTATTCTGCAAATTGGTGTCTTTCATGATTCCCCAATAACTTAGCCAAGACTGGGCATCTTTATGCCATCCTCGCTTGAGTTGATGGTGGTTACGACTAGATTTTGAAGTAATTTTAGGAAGTCTCTTGTTTTCCATGTTGTTTAGCTTGTTCTTATACATTAGGTATCTAGTCATAGACTTGCTCTCAATGGGGGAAAGGCTTGCTTCTAAGAGGAGGATGAAATATGGTGTATTTTCTTTAATTTTGAGATGATAGGTTATAAAATTATTTTGTATTTTATTTATCTTTCTCCAGGATTAAAGAGAGATACAAGCATAACAAGATTCACATCCATAAAGAATAACAATCATAACAAGATTCGCAAAGAGGAGTTTCTTCTTATCCCATATCAAAAGATCAATTGATTTACAATTGTTTTCAAGCCCATAATAATATTTCCATCCCCGAATAATCCTTTTCTCAATGCTATAATTCCAGTTGAGCTTGTGGTGAATATCGATTCCAATATATTTGTATGAAGTCACTTCCTCCAAGTTTTTGTTGTCATATACAAAGTTATCATAAGTGATTTTGTTGGATTTAATGATCATGACCTTAGTCTTGTCATGATCCAGATTATTTTCAACACGAAATGAGAGCAGAGATATAATAAAGCAATGTACAAAGATATCTTGGCTATCCAATAATATAACATAAATGTATTAGAGATGCACCCATAAACACAGAGATACAATAATACACAATTTTCTATTAATGAGCGAAAATGTACAAACACTGTAAAAATACAGAGTGAAATACTCGTTAGAATGGTGGCAACTTATCTCTAAGAAGAGATGTGTCCGCTACTCGCATTTGCAAGAAGATGATTTTACAATGAGGCTCCAAATACATTTTTATCATAAAGAAAATCCAAAACCCTAACCCCGGAAGATGAAAAACCAACAATTTTTTGGACCCCGTTTTGGGTAGTTTGGTGTATCAACTTCCCAAGGGCGTAACTTTGGCATACAATCTCCGTTTGGGGCGCATGATAGCTCATTGGAAAAGTATTGTTGAGGAGATTTATTTAGGGGGCTCAGTTAGAGCCTTCGAATATAATTGAGAATCTCGATCCAAAAAAACCTTCATTTAGGCCCTCAAATTGGCCCCGAAAGTTAAAAATTACTAAAAATAGTAAATTACCAAAATTGCCAGAAAACTGTTTTGAGCCAGTTGGAGAAGGTGGGTGGCCACCGATATCCACCTGGATAAATCCTCCCTTCTTAGGAATAAATGGTCTCCATTGCGTTGAGTTCTCATGGGAGAGGGAAAAGCATTTACTGAATCTGCATCTTGATGAGCTGCTTACCTTGTTGGAGAAGTTGCGCTACTTAGCTTGTTGAAGGTTGTCATGAACATGTGGCTGGAAGGGTTGGTACTTTTTAATTATTATGTCTACATGATATGCCTATGTGCAGAAGGAATCTTTACACTTTGCTGCAATCTTGTCGACCTGCTTCTGTTGGATAGAAGGTGCTTGGGCCGAGGCTGTAGTGGTTGCAGTATCCTTTTGTTCACCTTTTGAACAGATTGTGAAGAAGCTGAATTTTGTAGTATGAGATACTACCTTGGGGCACTGTTTAGGTGGAACAATAATCATAACGAAAATGGTCATCTCATGATAACGATTGCACTTGAAAGGAAGCTACTCACAATCTAGTGGTTACACATGGACACAATTATCGATTTGAAGTTTGTTTGCCTCTAGTAGGCCTTTGTCAATATTTACCTTGATTCAGATCCAAGCACAAATGAACATGTATTGTGATCTACGTTCAATTTTTTCTAAATAAATCCTTAGCTTGTTTTCTATTGCTTCAAGGGTTTTCTTGTCCTAAAGGATTAGTCAAAAGTTGGGGAGCCTAACCTAAAATGGAATTATTGATGAAATTTTCTACTCTAAATTGAAGTCTAAAAACTATTTATTAAGGTAAAGCTTAGTGGTACCGAGAAATTATGGGCCATTGTGAAAAAATGTTATCTTATTAAACTAGAATGAAATTTATTAATTATGTAGACTTAATTTTAGGCACATGCTAAGTGCTAACTAACATACATTCTTAATATTTTTTTGAATGTTTTCATTAAAATTTGGAAACTACAATCTTATCAACTCAAACAAAACTTTTATGTACAATTAAACAGCATCCTAAATTTTCACCAATTCATTATTTTCACATCAAAATCAAATTACATAATTTAATGAAAATATGTTCTCTCTAAACTTCATAATCACATAAAAACAAATTCACATTATTTAACTAAATTGCTCACCAATTCATACACATTTTTATATAAAATAAAAAAAATATATTTTAATAATTATGATTTACATTATTTAACTAAAATACTCGCAAATTCATTAACATTTCTATATAAAATCCAAACAAAATATTTTAATAATTATGGTGACAACCTTTTTTTCCAACGAGAAATTAACTCGATTTATATTAGAGATATAAATCATTTACATCACAAGTAGCCATTACAATTCGTCCCGGAGACCCAGCCGGATTTGACCTCAAAACCTCCTCCCAACACTTGGAGAAAGGTACTTGTCATTACCAACCGCGCTGTCTCACGGGATTATTATAGTGACAACCTAAGCATACCTAACCATAACTATTACACATTGATATCTCAACAAACTTAACTTGACTAACATATTCCATGGAAGCACCAACTCACCCATTAAAAAATGATAAGTCAACTTATAAGTGGAAGCACCAACTCACCCATTAAAAAATGATAAGTCAACTTATAAGGAAAGTCCACGACACACAAGTAATGAACTTAAAGTCCAAAATTAAATTATTATTCATGAATTCGATTCACATTTTTGTGAATACATTTAGTATTCAAATCTAATGAACACTCGCATGGTGAAGGATGAGATAAAAGGAGGTTCTTATTTGGTAATTGCTTTAAGAATGTATCCACCATGGTGGTTGCATCCTTCTCATTATTCTATATTTTTGTAACGTGTATCAACATTATCATGAGAGAGTTGTTTCTCTGCCATAAGATTATGGGTTAGATCATCTTTATCTATTTTTTTTTATAATATAAAATTAAATTCCTAGATACACTCTAGATAAAGTTCTATGTATACATCTTTTGCACATCATGATGAATATAGGGATTTTATGTTTAGATATACGAGATTTTACATTTCTCGAGGATCTTTCTACAAGGTTAAAACTATATATTCCTTTGTGAGAGAATAATAATCTTCTCTCTTTATAATTATTAATAATATTTTATAGGTTAAACTCTTTAAAATAACAAAATAATTTAACTCATACAATTATAATAAGCTGTTTGTATATAATCAAAATATGTATGTTAATTTCAAATAGAAAGTGTATTTATATAATTGAGTTTTTACTAGTAAATTGAGTTCAATTTAGATGGTTGTGAAAAGTAGTGTTATTTTTTTTTACTTAGGTTCAATTCCTACATGTAATATGTTGAGTTTTTAATGAGTATATTATTGTAACAGTCTTGAATTTGGTGTTAACAAATCCTTGAGCTTTTGCGAAGTCTGATTTACCTTAGGTACCATCTTCGAAATGAGAAAAAATGTCTAATAAGTTTCCCCAAAATATGTATTTCATCAAAATAAAAATAAAAATTAAATTGCTACCAAAATAACATCCAAAAATAACTTTCCTTAAATATCCTTTTGAAATTGGTTTTCTTATACCTAATTAATGTTTATATAAATATTTGTAAATTACTTATTATAACCACAATTGAATCCAAATTAACATCCATATATTTACTATTAAGTCCATATATATACTATTAAATCTATATAAATGTTTGTATATTACTTATTATAAATCTATATAAATGTTTGTGTATTACTTATTATAGCCACAATTGGATCCAGATGAGCATCCATATATAGATGCATATATACTGTTGAGTCTATATGTAACATTGCTGTTATTATGAACACAATTAACATCAACAAAGACTTCATAATAGTGCACTTTGGTTTGGATGATGATATGGATCATTTTGAATCTTTATTTGGTCCCAAATAACATCACATGTAATATGTTTAAGCAACCTAAAAAGGTAACAAATCTAATTAAGCATCATGACAATCAAGCTTTCTAGACTTAAAAATTATAAACTATTGTTGTTCTGGTTTCGAATGGATAATCCATGGCAAGTGCTATAGTGTATAACAACGTCTTCAATGGATTTAACAATTGGTAACTTTGCATGTTCGCAACCAATATTAGAATGATAAATTATGTATAATGGATTTCCATTCTATTACCCCAATATGATCACATTACATGCCTTCATTGTACTGAATTCGTACTTGCAATGTTATGGATAGAATTATTAGAATACTTCAATAACAATGGACTTGGTTTTCACTATCAAATTGTTTTTAATTTTTTTTTTTACTGAACATAAATTTATTTTAATTTGGATTTATTAATTTTTGAAAGGTAAAAAAAGTTTATGTATTTGTTTTTTTATGGAAAAATAATAATCTCTTTATTTTAAGACGAAAATGTGATATTGTATTTTGTAAATGTTTGAGGGCATTGAGCCTGGTGAGCTAGTTAAGTGGTTGAATGCTTTGAGCTTCATATAAAAGGTTATGGGTCAATTTCTTGAGTTGGCTTCCCCTATTGCGTGCCTCACTCGATGCCACTGCCAGATCAGGTGTCACAATTAGCACTAATAGGTTAGCACCGACTACCATTTACAACTGTAGGGAAGTGCATGGGAGTTTCCCTACAAGTTTTTCCTTGGAAAAAAGTGTTCGAAAACATACAAAAAACTTAGTCTTTTCCTATACTCAACCAAAAATATTAGTTTTGAATCACTTCATGAGGTTGGGATTTATAAAACCATCATTGAAACATCATATACATTATATACCAACAACACAATGAAGGCTAAATTAACAACAAAAAGGAAATGAAGCAATTAGATAATAATTGCCATCAAATCAAGAAAACTTAAACCAAATATCTCCCAAATTGTTATATATACCCATTCACTAGAATATATCTTCCATAAGGAACTATGAAAATTGTTGTTTATGAGGTGAAGAAGAGGTAACCACATATTTAGTCTCAGTTAGATCAAGATACCTTCTTGACCATCAATTCCCTTATTGGACAACTCGTATGCCAAAACATTAAGATTATTGAAGATATGAGTGCAACTAAAGACAAAAAATTGACATACATTCACTTCGATCTATGCAATAAGATGAGGTAAAATGAGGTTGTGGTTTTGAAGATATCTATTCAAATATCTAATCACTAACCAAGAATCTCCATAGATTTGTATCTTGGTAATTCCTTTGTCCATTACTAGAACTATCATAGTAAAGATTGCCTTGTGCTCAACCATGTTGTCACTGCCCCTTCCTAGACCACATGAGAAAGATATCCAATGATTGTTTGACATATGAGAAAGATATCCAATGATCGTTTGACATAAAAAGAATACCAACTACACCACATAAACCCAAGTTCTCCCTTGATGCTTTATCAAAAAAATGTTAGGGATTGCTTTTGTTGATCTCTAGTAGATTGATCAATCTAGGCACTTTAGTCTTCATAGAGGACTTGAGTCCTTCATATAAAATTTGAAATTGATTGAAGACATGCAATGAATTTAGGTTCTATCTCATGGAAGGTTGCATCATTCCTTGCCAACCATATAGGCCAACATGTTGTTAGATGTAGTTCTTGATGTTCTACTATAGTTCTATCATCCACCCACTTCAATAATGCCTCTTCTATTGTCTCTGCTTCCCAAGTTCCATTCCCATTTATGATGTTTTTAATGATCTCTTAAATTGCCTACTTGTGCTGATCTTTTTTGGACTATTTTGCCTTCCATAAGCCCTCCAAGTATTCCTTTTTATATCTAAATGATTTCCATAATTGTCAATTATTAGCCATTTCAATTTATCTTTGTTGTGTTTAGAATAATTATGAGATCATAGTGACATGATATTTGCATTTCATGATTAAATTAGTCAAGAAGTGTCATTTCCATATCCTGTGGAATAGTATGATATCGAATCCTATTCTACAAAAAGATAATGAATCATATTATGTATCCTCTTGCTGAATGTTTCTAATGAATTTGTGCTGAAAAATTGTGTATTTTATGATGTCTCACCTCTATGTGAAAGATGATGATGATGATGGTGATGATGATTAACGTCCATTGAGACTGAAATGGTCTATCATACCTTAAGAGGGTAAGGGATTGCTTGCGATTCTTTAGGTTTTGTTTCTATGCTCGAAAAACATTAAGAGAAGATTTCGAACGTCACCATAGTTTTGTTGAGTTAAAAGGTTAGGAAGATTGGTAGTGTGAGAAATATTTTGAAATTGAGATCTAATCTGGGTATAGGCTAGAAAATCTAAGAGAAAGTGATTTTCATCTTCAACATTCATAGTTTCACAAAGGTGAAAAACTTTTTCATTTGATGGAGTTTTAGGAATTGACCAACACCCAGTTTCACTATAGAGCTCATGAGAATTTCTTCTTATCTTAGAAATGCTTATTTTTTTCTTTACACTTGTCAAAACATAGAGATAATTTTGATATTCTAGATTAGGGTTGATTTCATCGTTATAATACCTTAATTTTCTTTTTTCCTCTAACTCTTTATCAAACCACATTTTCTCCTTAAATTTTGATTTGATGCTATTTTTAATAGTATCATTATTCTGCAAATTGGTGTCTTTCATGATTCCCCAATAACTTAGCCAAGACTGGGCATCTTTATGCCATCCTCGCTTGAGTCGATGGTGGTTACGACTGGATTTTGAAGCAATTTTAGGAAGCCTCTTTTATTCCATGTTTTTTAGCTTGTTATTATACATTAGGTATCTATTCATAGCCATTCTCTCAATGGGGGAAAGGCTTGCCTCTAAGAAGAGGATGGGATATGGCATATTTTCTTTAATTTTGAGATTATAGGTTATAAAATTCTTTTGTATTTTCTCTATATTTCTCCAGGATTCATGAGAAAAACTACATCCCGATACTTCACATCCATAAATAATAACAAGCGTAACAAGAGTCTCAAAGAGAAGTTTCTTCTTATCCCATATCCAAAGATCAGCTGATTTGCAATTGTTTTCGAGCCCATAATAAGATTTCCATCCCCGAATAATCCTTTTCTCAATGCTATAATTCCAGTTGAGCTTGTGGTGAATATCGATTCCAATATATTTGTATGAAGTCACTTCCTCCAAGTTTTTGTTGTCATTTACAAAGGTGTCATAAGTTATCTTGTTGGATTTAATGATCATGACCTTTGTCTTGTCAATATTAACAGTCATACCCATATTGGATTAAAAATCCTTGAGGATTCTTAGTTGGTTTTCAAGATCACGGGGACTCCTCACCATAAGAACGATATCACCAACATAAAAAGAAGATTGATGACTATACCGGTGAGAGTAGGGCCGACACAACCTGATTCTTCCAAGAAATCTTCTAAATTCTCAATGTATATGCCAAAAAGGGTAGGGGACAAGGGACAACCTTGCTTGACTCCAATATTGTATTTAATCTCTTTCCACCAACCATCAATTTTCTTAAACTTGGAAATAACATTCTCATACAACCTTATTGCAACATCCCTCAACTCGAAAGACACTTTTATCTCTTCCAACCTATTCCAAAGGTTTTTTCTAGGAACCATTTCAAAATATTTTCTAAAGTCAACAAAACTACAAAAAAGACTGGTTTTACTATTGTGAAACTCATCTGTATTGATTCTAAAGGTGTTGGGTATGTGTTATATTCTTTGCATGTGTGTGTGTGGGCACGTCAGATTCGACAACTGCATTTGACGATCCCTCGTAGTAGTTCTCTTTGTATCGTGTGCATCGGGCGCTTTCCTAGGGGGGGTCCCAGGGGGGTAGGTATGCCCCCCCCCCTGGTTACGCGTAGCGCCCCGAAAATTGTTTTTTGGGCGGTTTTTGCTATTTTTAGCGGTTTTCTAAATTAATCTCGTATTAAGGGATTATGATTTTTGTATCTACAGAATACCTAATAACATTTTATATATTGTATGTTGAATGGTGAAATTCGATATAATGAAATAAAAAAGGTTTTCCCAGTTGAGGGTTTCCAATATAAATCTCTATGTACTATGTGAATGAGCCATTGATTAATTTCTGTTTTTCTTAAGAATCTATATGCATTGTTGTACTTCACAGGTTTAAAACTTACATGTGGTATCAGAGCACGTTTTTGGATTCAGAGGGATGCCTTTGTTGCTGAGGTTTTGGCTTAGTCTTGATAGATCAAGTTTATCTTGGGTCTGTGATAAACCTGGGTTTAGTGGGAGCTTTTGCAGTGCAGATTCGAGTATAGAAAGAGGAATGGTGAGCTCATCTAGAATTGAGATAGAGAAGTTCAATTGTAAAAACTTTGAGCTATGGAAGCTCAAGATGGAGGACCTTCTTGTAGATAAAGAACAATGGATCGTTGTGGATCCTCGTACACAACCTACTAGTACACCGTCGACTAGCACACAGGCTACTGGTACACAAACTACCAGTACACCACCTACTGGTATGTCGAAGGAAGATTTGGAGAAGTTGGACAGAAGAGCAAGGAGTACTATTCGACTCTACCTGGAAGATTCAGTGTTGATGAATGTTTCAAGAGAATCTACAACCAAGGAACTATGGGATAAGTTGGGGAATTTGTATCAATCAAAGTCCCTGGTAAACAAGTTGTTTCTTCAAAACAAGTTGTATCATCTTAGGATGGAAGATGGAGATTCTGTGATAGAACATCTAAATTCCTTTAATACTCTGGTAAGTCAACTTGTCTCTGTTAATATTATGATTGCAGAAGAAGATAAGTGTATTACTTTGTTATGTTCTTTTCCAGACTCTTGGGATAATCTGGTTGTAGCAATAGGTAGTACCACTCAATCTACATTGAAGTATGAGGATGTAGTTGCATCCTTGTTATCTGAAGAGATGAGGCGGAAAAACATGGATGGTCATAACAAAAATTCTTTATTTGTAAGAGGTCGTACCCAAGACAGGAATCCTGGTAAGTCTTGGGGGGGAGATCTAAATCTACAGGTAGATCTAAGTCTCCAGGAAAATATTTGAGGAAATGATGGAAGTGTGGTAAAACAGGGCATTATAAGAAAGATTGCAAGTCTAAGAAGGTTGAAAAACCAAAGGGATCTGATAGTACCTCTTCCACAGAGGCGAAAACCTCCACTGAAGAAGGAGGTGATGTTTACCTGGCATCTACAGGTACACATGCAGACCATGATGTATGGTTGATCAACTCAGGTGTGTCATACCACATGACTCCTCACAGGGAGTGGTTCTTTGAATATGAAAAATATGATGGTGGTGATGTATTCTTAGGAGATGACTCGACAACAAAAATCATGGGACGTGGAAGGGTTAAGTTGTTGCTAAAAGATGTAAGAATTAGAACACTCCCTGGGGTTCTTCACATTCCAAAACTAGCTAGGAGCCTAATATCTGTAAGCAAGTTGGATGATGCAGGAGTGAATATTGTATTTGGAAAGAACACTTGCAAGATGGTAAGAGGAGAAATGGTGTTGATTAGGGGAGTTCGGTGTGGAACTCTGTACAAGTTGTTGGGAAGCACTTATACTAATGGGTGTAACAGTTCTGTTGTCCCTGAGAAGAGAAATGAAGGAGACAATATCAATACTAGCCCATAAAAGAAGACCATGATGTGGCATCAAAGACTGGGGCATATTGGAGAAAAGGGCCTTCAAACACTACATGGTAAAGGTATGGTTGAAAGTATGGATAATTGCACTCTGGATTTTGATTTCTGTGAACATTGCATATATGGTAAACAAAATCGAGTAAGATTCCCATCTGGTGCTACAAGAGAAAAGAGGATCTTACAGTTGATACATAGTGATGTGTTTGGACCTGTGCCTGTTCCATCACTAGGTAAGTCTGTGTATTATGTTTCATTCATAGATGATTTCTCAAGGAACACATGGATTATTTTCTTAGAAAGAAATCTGAGGTATTTGATAAATTTAAAGAGTTTAAGGCTCTGGTAGAAAATCAGACAGAGAAGAAAATAAAGGTATTGAGAATAGATAATGGTGGAGAATTCTATGGAAATGAATTCGAAGAATTCTGTAAGAAGTGTG
>ML784318.1:102270-212294 GCA_009831015.1 Picea engelmannii
CAATACCGAGAGGCAATGGGCCTTGCATGAGGTCCACGTGCCCCTTCCTCGTGATCTCCATTTTTAACCCTAGCAAGCCCAACAAAACTCCTCTTCGCCCCATTCCCTCCTTTTTCTTTTTTTACCGAGTTTTCTCCTTTGCGAGGCCCTTGGCTACACGGTTCGCCACAAGTAGGGCCTGGCCTTGGCTACCAGGATGGCTTGCCCTTCGGTGCATTTTCTCCACTGCAATGACTAAAAAAAAGGGTCAGGTCTTATTCCCGTTGTTAGAGAGACGACCTCTCAGTATGTGGGTGCGTTTCCTGATAGGCCTCCACCAACAGGCCCACATTTCGATTCAACCATGGCGGAGTGCGAATGCGTCGTGCAAATAAAATCGACCTACAGGGAGATGTGCCTCTATCAATTGTGATGGTAGTATGCACTACTATTTGTGTAGTATTTTTTACCCCTTTGTTAACAAAGCTTTTGGTTGGAGCTTATGTGCCTATAGATGCAGGAAAATTGGCCCTAGGCACATTACAACTCAATAAACTGACATTTAATTTGATCCTTTTTTTATATTCTATTGATCATTTTGTTGTTCAATTTATGAGTATCGATTAAACTGCTTCTATGCAGGTGGTGGTCATTCTGTTTTTGGTGGGTTCATTTTTACAAAGTGTTTGTCCACAAGTTGTTAATGTCCTAGTACCCTTCACACCTCTTCTTGCAGTATTAATTTCATATCTACTCACTTGTAGGCTTATGCAGGCTCTTGGAGCCGAATGTGCTGGTGAAAATAAGAGAATTTCCAAGTATGGAAACATTGGTATCTTTGCTGGAGAGAAAAAAGAAATGTGGGAGTGGCCTGTCCATGGATGGCCTAGTGGCGCATGACCATGGTCAGCGACCCAACCAGGCAGATGGTGCGTAGTGCATGGACTTGCGCCCTGTGGTGGTGCGAGGGTTGGAGGAGATGTTGGTGGTGGACTTGGAAAAGGGAATCCCACCTTCTCCCAGGGGAAACCACAACTGTACTACTGTGGGAAAAAACCTGGTTGTATCCTCCACAAGATTTTCACATGCTACCCAATTTAAGTGGTGAAGGACCAACAACTCATGAGGGAACAATGTTGCACTCATTGATCATCGTCTTTTATATTACAGTGTTGAGAAAAAAAATACATTGCAAGTTTCCAAACCTGAGGTAGGAGGTCCATCTCAGGTTCGGGCTTGTCCTATATCTAGTAAAAAAAATGGATTTTCCTTGCCGTCCTGGGAAAGGTAAAACATGCATCAAGTGCCTTGTGAAGGAAAGTCACTTTATTACAGAATTACCAAACCAATATATTTGTCAGTATGATGTGAATAAGATGCCCGAGGGGACTTTGTGAGGTGTCAACAGAGTTGTTATGAAACAACTAGTCAACCAATAAAGAGATACCCATTTGGGTAAAAGGATTCCTACTTATGATGGTCGAAGAAGTCTATACATGGCTGAGCCATTGCCCTTTACCTCAAAAGAATTTAACATACCACTTTTGGATGTTGATGATGGAACTGGTGGTCAAAGGGGCCGCTAGTTCAAGGTCATTATAATTTTTACAGCCTGAGCTGACCTGCACCATTTATCATCGTCTTTTATATTTTGGGGGTTGTGGTACCAAGGTTGGAGGTTGAATTATTTTTACTGAGTAAGAATGTTTGTTTGTTTGTCTTGTTTTTTTTTGGAATATATTTGATCATACTCATATATATATATATATATATATATATATATATATATTTAAGTGGTTTCTAGGATTTAACCCTTATAATTATTTCCTCTTTGTCCTTTGAAGGTAAGGATGTTTACATGCACAGGGGTTGGAACAGTGGAACAAGGAACATGTGGACATGGGATTGGAAGAGGTGTGGCAAGGTCTCTTTCCCTACTGCACTCACCCTCTACTTCAATACTTTTTTGGGTAGTTTCCTTAGGTTCCAGGGTCATTTCTGGGTCATTTATGGTTTATTTAAAGGTTGTAAATAAAGGGTAGCTGGATGTCTATGGGTTCAGGGTTGTGTTTTCCAGGGTTGTGGGTGGGTAAGACCTAGGTGTCATTTTTTAAACCGAGCTCTGATACCATTTGTAACATCCATAAAGACTTTAAAATTAGAGTAAATCTATATTTTTATTTAACCATGATAGGGGATTTCTTTGTTTCTGGTTGTAAGATTTAACAACAAAATCTTGTTGGATTACTGAGAGGCCGAGGGAGGGGGGGGGGTGAATCGGTAATAGAGATTTTTAATCCTTTTAACCACAATATGCAAGTGTTACTTATTTTTATGATCAATATAATATTATCATCCAACAAGTGTAGAGTAAATGAACAAATGAAAAACCATACACATACACAATACACCAGTATTTTTTACATGGAAACCCAATGCGAGAGAAAACCATGGAATGATTTTTCTTATTTTACTTTAAGAATTACATTCATCGGAAGCACCAACTTCCTTTGTTTTCTAGCTGCAACTGGAAGGAGGCTTCGACCCCCTATTTTTAGGCTACAACCTGAGGGAAGCTCCAACTCCCCAATTCTTTGACTACAACTAGAAGGAGGCTACAACCCCCTATGTTCTCCAACTACAACCGAAAGGTGGATACAACCACCTATCCTTGCCTCGTCCAACTAACCTAAAATATAAGTGCAAATGTAGAAAATGAATATGTCACTGTCACAACCTGTTCTGTCAAATCTGTCACTAAGAAATCTGTCACTGTATACTCATCAACCAATCTAATCTGATCACATATACCTCAAACACTATATCACAAGTCTATACCTCAAACAATGTGCTATAACCTCACTGTTATACAACCTCTATCTGTACCAATAACTTCAGAAACATACCTCAACCAAAATCCCTCAAACATGAACCAATACTAAACTTTAGTAGATCTTCCTCAGATAAACTCTACAACAAGCCCTAAACTTCCAAGAGGGCATCCAACAGATTTAAAAGGCAAACCCACAACTAGATTCATAAATTCAACACTACGCATATGAAAACCATACCCTTTTTTTTGTGGCATTCTGTTGCCGCGAATATGTTGATGTGATTTTTCTGTCGTGATTTTTCTATTGCACTTTTTCTGCCGCATTTTTCTTTCCGTGATTTTTCTACCGCACTTTTTTTGCCACACTTTTCCTGCCGCGATTTTTCTGTTGCACTTTTCTTGCCACAATTTTTCTACCACACCTTTTCTGCCACACTTTTTATGCCGTAGTTTTCCTGCTGCACTTTTCTTGTTGAACTTTTTCTACCACACTTTTCTCTATCAATAATGCTTGCCAAAATAACCTTTCACAAAATAGATATTCAATGATATTCAATAGGTGCTAATGGGAGAGCCTTTCTCTCTTATTTATACTTCCATGTAGCTTCCTTAAGGAGTTACCTTTTAACCAACTTAACCCACTTTCCTTATTTTAGGGCTTATCCACTTCTAACCACTTGTCCACTTTTAACTTACTTTTCTACAAATAGTAAATTCTCCACTTCTAGTTGCAACTAAATTATTGTTTAATTAATTTCTTTTGAAACCACTTTGACTTATCCATAAATAGTAAACTCACCACTTCTTGTTGCAACCGCTTTATTATTTAAATAATTTCTCTTTGCAATCACTTTGACTACTATATTATTTAAATAATTTATCTTTACTCACAACTTCTTGTTGCAACTAACTTTTTTATAATTAGTCAATTCATAACTTCTTTTCCCTTAACTAACTTCTTGTTGCAACCACTTTATTATTTAATTTGTTTCATGATGCAACAATTATACCCATGATTAACTCCTAGTTACAATCAATTTGACTAGTAAACTTCTTCTAGGAGCTTCTAGAATAATTGACTACTTTGAACTTCTAGGAGCTTCTAGATAACTCATGAGTGTTCTCCAACTTTATCTGGCCATAACTCTCTAACTGTGAGGAATTATGTGATGTTCCACATATCACTGGAAATAGAATGACATATAATATCCATCTAGAATAGTCTTACCTATAAATTCACTGATATTCACGCCTTTATACCTCAAATAGACTCGAGTCCCTTACCCATGCCTTTGTGCTATCGAAATTTGCTACCGAATTTCTCCAAGGGTTGACATTAATCTATAGTATCACTCTCCAAGGTTTGAAATAAATGACAACCAACCTAATTAATCAACAAATCTAAACATCACATAGCATATCTATAAATTCTATAACTTGAAATTTCTTGAATGTAGTACAAAAATAATTATTTTAGAATTGCTTCTTGAAGAAGAAGGTCGTCCTGCTGAAAATGCTTGCTGAAAGTGCTTGCCTGAATGCTTGCCTGAAAGTGCCTTTCTGAAAGTGTTTCCTCCCAACCAACTAAGAACAAATCCTCTTCGGCTCCCTAGCTCTAGGAAATTAGATTCCTTGGCCCCGAGCCCAAAATCCCAACAACCAGTCCACTAGCCTGATAATTAGCCAATTCATAACTTCTTTTCCCTTAACTAACTTCTTGTTGCAACCACTTTATTATTTAATTTATTTCTTGATGCAACAACTATACCCATGATTAACTCCTATTTACCATCAATTTGACTAGTACACTTCTTCTAGGAGCTTCTAGAATAATAGACTTCTTTGACCTTTTAGGGGCTTCTAGATAACTCATGAGGGTTCTCCAACTTCATATGACCATAAATCTATAACCACGAGGAGTTATGTGATGTTCCACATATAATCGGAAATGGAACAACATATAATATCCATCTAGAATAGTCCTACATGTAAATTCATTGATCTTCATGCATTTATACCTCAAACAGACTTAGGTTCCTTACCCATGCCTTTGTGCTACTAGAATTCACTACCAAACTTCTCCAAGGTTTGACATCAATCACTAAGGGTTGACACCAATCTACAATATCACTCTCCAATGGTTGACATCAATGAAAACCAACTCAATTAATAAACAAATCTAAACATCACATAGTATATCTATAAATTCTATAACTTTAAATTTCTTGAATTTAGTACAAAAATAATAATTTCAGACTTCTTTGGAAATGATGACTTAGCTAGAATCATTGGAAAATGCACAGTCAGAATTGGAAACAAGAATACCAAGGAAGAAAATGTTTTACTAGTGGAATATATGAAACATAATCTTCCAAGTGTAAGTCAAATGTGTCACCAAGGTCATAAACTTACATTCAATTCACATAACTACGAGATAAGAAAAGCAGGTTCAAACAAATTGATTGCAACAACTGCAATAACTTCAAGCAACACATATGTATTAAGTGAAACTGAAAATTAAAAGTGTTGTCTATCAAAGGAAGATGAAGGTTGGATATCGCATAGAAGAATGGGTCGCATAAACTTCGATAACCTCGTCAAAGTCAAAAAAAAGGAAGCAGTCAAAGAAATGCCCCAGATCATGAAACCAACAAACACATTATGCAAGCATTGTCAACGAGGAAAGAAAAAAAATACCATGTTCAAATCAAAGGAATACTCAACACCAAGACCACTAGAAATTGTGCATATTGATCTAGTTGGACCAACTAGAACAAAGGGTTTAAAAGGTGAGAAATACTTTATGTTATTAGTTGATGATTATACAAGAATGACTGCAGTTTGCTTTCTCATGAATAATTCAGAAGCATTTGAAAAATTCAAGGTTTACAAGGAAATGGTTGAAAATGAAATGGATTAAAAAATCAAATGTTTGATGTATGATAATGGAGGAGAGTTTACTTCAAAGGAATTTATGAATTTCTGCAACAATCATGGAATAAAAAGGCAATTCTTCATTGTTAGGACACCTCAACAAAATGGAGTCGTTGAAAGAAAGAACATGACAGTATAGCAAATGGATCAAACAATGTTAATGGATTCTAAATTGAAAGATTTGTTTTGGACACATGTAGTGCATACAACAATTCACATTCAAAACAGAGTAATTCTCATAAACAACAGTAACAAAAATCCCTACGAGCTATGGAAAGGAAGACCAGCTAATGTGAAGCACTTCAAAGTGTTCAGAAGAAAATACTACATTAAAAGAGAAGATGGAAGGATGAGAAATTTTACTCTCATGTGGAAAAAGGCATACTTGTTGGTTACTCAAGTACAAGGAAAGAATACAAGTGTTACAATCTAAGGCTCAACAAAGTTGTGGAAAGAATCAATGTAAAAATTGATGAAACATGTGGATGGAAATTAAAGGAAGAAGAAAAGGAATCATTTGAACAAGTTTACAAAGAAGAAGCAAATGATGAAGAAGAAGTAGAACGGGAAAATGAAGAAGATCAGACATAAGTAGAAAATCAAGTTCAACAAGTGCCTCCAAAGACACCTAGAAAATGAGTACAGAAGAATCATCCTTAAGATTGGATTACCATAAACAAGGATGTAGGAGTTGAGACTAGAAGAAGAATTCGTTCACCAGAACAACTGCACTTAGAACTCTTATCTGCGATTGAATCAAACAATTTTGAAGAGGCTAACAAGGATGAATTCTAGAAAAAGGCCATGGATGAATAATTAAATCAAATAGAGAAGAATGACACTTGGGAATTGGTTCCAAGACCAAGGCACAAGAATGTGATTGGCAGAAAGTGGGTTTTCAGAAATAAATTGAATGAAGATGGACATGTTACAAGGAACAAAGCTAGATTGGTATGTAAAGGATACACACAGGTTAAAGGGATTGACTTTGAAGAGTCATTTGCCCCAATTTCCAGAATGGAAGCAATCCGATTGATATTAGCTTATGCATGCTCCAAGAATATTAAAGTGTATTAGATGGACGTGAAATCATACTTTGTGAATGGGGAACTTGAAGAAGAAGTCTACATTGAACAACTAGAATGATTTCAACTATCAGAGAACGAAGATTATGTGTGTAGGTTGAGCAAAGACTTGTATGGTCTAAAACAAGCTCCTAGAGCATGGTAATATTGACTAGATAAATATCTACAACAGGCAGGGTTCAAAAAAGAAAGTGCATACAACAACCTCTACATCAAGGTAACTCAAGATAATATTTTATTAATTGAAGTTTATGTTGATGATATTGTTTTCGGAAGTGATGATGACGAGTTAAGCCATAAATTTGCAAAGGATATGCATAATTAATTTGAAATGTCATTACTTGGAGAACTATCCTTCTTTCTTGGTATTCAGACATGTCAAAGCAACCAATACATTTTTATTTCTCAAACTAAGTATATAAGAGAAATGCTAAAGAGTTTCGGAATGGAAGATTGCAAACCAGTTAACACTCCTATGCAAACCAGTTGCAAGTTGAACAAAGATGATGATTCAAAGTCTACAGACCAGAGGAAGTATAGGTCAATGATTGACAACTTGATATATGTGACAACATCCAGACCAAATGTAATGCAGGAAGTTGGAAAGGTGGCACGATTTCAAGCAACACCAAAGGAATCACATGTATTGGTAGTGAAGAGGATTTTCATATATCTCAAGGGCACTAAAGAGTTTGGATTATGGTATCCAAAAGGAAAGGATCTATCACTTATTGCATACATAGATGTAGATTGGGTAGGTTGCATTGATGACCGATGAAGCACTAGTAGATTGGAATTATACTTGGGTGAGTGTTTGGTATCTTGGCTAAGAAAGAAACAATCATCAATATCATCATCTACAACTAAAGCAGAGTATATTGCAACAACAACATGTTGTACACAGGTTCTATGGATGAAACAAACTTTGACAGATATACAGGTTGAGTATGATGAGCCCATTCCTATATATTGTGATAATACAAGAACTATCAGTATCTAAAAGAATCCAATGATGCAATCTAAGATGAAGCACATTCCAATCAAGTATCACTTTATACAGTAATGGGTTGCAGAGAAGAAAATCAGAGTTGAATATGTGGGGAAAAAGGAACATGCTGCAAATATCTTCACAAAAATGCTTCTAAGGGAAGCCTTTGAGTATCTTCACTAGAGAATCAGATTAATTTCTACTCCAAAATGAATTCTTTTGAATGATTATCTTATATGTATTAGATTTAC
This sequence comes from Picea engelmannii, assembly GCA_009831015.1. Taxonomy (NCBI): domain Eukaryota; kingdom Viridiplantae; phylum Streptophyta; class Pinopsida; order Pinales; family Pinaceae; genus Picea; species Picea engelmannii. The sequence continues at coordinate 110,341 of ML784318.1, forward strand.
ATGAGGAAGCACCATACAGAGGACAATTCAGGTTGGGAGAACAGGTTCAGGAAGAGTTCAGTTAGGGGGAGAAACCCCGGCAATGAAGTTACCTTTTCCATTGATGTCAAAGGGGGAGATATTCACTAGATGTAGTTCAAAGACTTAGATTCTTGGAAAGAGAGCACAAAGGCATGTCTCCAGGGGGAGTGATGGTCACAAGGGAAGCATAAGCGATATGACTTCATAGTTACATCATAGTTTTTCCATCAATGCCAAAGGGGGATATTGTTGATTAATTGAGTTAGTTGTCATTGATGTAAACCCTAGAGTGATATTGTATATTGATGTCAATCCTTAGTGATTGATGTCAATCCTTGGAGAAGTTCGGTATCACAAAGGCATGGGTAAGGGAACCGATTTTGTTTGAGGTATAAATTCATAAATATTGGTGAATTTATAGGTAATACTATTCTAGATGGATATTATATGTTATGCCATTTCCAGTGATATGTGGAACATCACATAAATCCTCCTGGCTAGAGAGTTATGACCATATGAAGTTGGAGAACCCTCACGAGTTATTTAGAAGCCCCTAGAAGGTCAAATAAGTCAATTATTCTAGAATATCCTAGAAGAATTGACTTCTTTGACCTTCTAGGGGATTCTAGATAACTCATGAGGGTTCTCCAACTTCATATGGCCATAACTCTCTAACTGTGAGGATTTATGTGACGTTCCACATATCACCGGAAATGGAATGACATATAATATCCATCTAGAATAATATTAATTGTAAATTCACTGATATTCATGCCTTTATACCTCAAATAGACTCAGGTCCCCTACCCATGCCTTTGTGCTACCAGAATTTGCTACCAGAATTCTCCAAGGGTTGACATCAATCGCTAAGGGTCGACATAAATATACAATATCACTCTCCAGGGGTTGACATCAATGAAAACCAACCCAATTAATCAACAAATATAAACATCACATAGTATATCTATAAATTCTATAACTTGAAATTTCTTGAATTTAGTACAAAAATAATAATTTCAGAATTACCTCTTTAAGAAGAAGGTTGTCATGATGAAAATTCTTGCCTGAATGTTTGCCTAAAAGTGCCTGAAATTGCCTACCTGAAACTTTTTCCTCCCAACCATCTAGGAACATAGCCTCTCTAGATACCTAGCTCCAGGAAATTAGATTCCCTGGCTCCTGAACCCCAAATCCCAGCAACCAGTCCACTAGCCCTAAATATTCCTCCAATTTCTTTCAAATTCCCTTTTTCCCATTTCCTTCTCAAATCCTCTCTTCCTCTCTCAATTCCCCCCATTTAATTCCCATCTACCTTATCCCCCCATTAATTCCTTCACCTACATTTTTAATAATAAAATAACAAATGATCCACATATAGTTTTTGAATAATTAATTTAATTTAACTTAATAATTTATGATCATTAAGAAGTCAAATTGGGATGTTACAATTGGTGCCACCAAATATGTCATATGTTGTAGAATTCATAGTTATCTAAAGGAATGGATTAGTGCCACCAATTATGTCATAAATGTAAGATCCATTTTAGAATCACATAATCCAACATTATAGGGGATGGGAATGTGCCTCTCACCACATGGCACATTAAGCATGAAGAGAAATAGATCAAGATATCCACACAACAAGTCGAGTAGTTATATAACTCAAATTGGTTGGCCACTTATTAGATGATTCATAATGGCAAGGAACAAATTGCTATTTTTTAGATTTTATGTGGGAAAGAGCCATGAATTCCCTAAGGTATATAACAATGGATATCTGAGCTTATCTGTGTATTTAAATTAATTTCTGTATCCTAGGATAAGTTAGCAATCATAACCAATAAAATATGGGATTAGTTTTTCTTCATTTGACATTGTAATTTCAATTTCCTCAACTAATGTGGGATCAAATTTATTATTTCCACTTTCTTGTCATGAATAACATTTTTGTTTGAGGGATTGAACACCATGCTTACTTCAGATTAAGGGAATTCTTTGAAGATGAAATTGGTGGTTGAATTCCCTTTTCCCATATATTAGATTACTGGTTATTTCCTTTTTTTACAGTTGAATCTTTATTTCAATGATTTGTTGTATATTTTTTGTCATTTCTATTTTTTTCTACATGGATTCAAGTGGTGTTTAATAGAATATATTTCCTTCTTAAGTGGTTTTTATTCCTCTTCTAGCATACCATGATCATGTGGTTGGATGAGGAATAATTTTTCTTTCTTTCGTTATATTAGATTTACTTTCCAACAACTATATTTCAATATCTAGAAGGTAAAGGCATTTCACAATAGTGCGTCGAAGTACCAAATGGGAAATATCTACTCTGAGCAACCCATGCTACAGAATTCCCACACCTTTAGTCCATGCCTAAGAAACAACATTTAGGTTATCATCACATAGGACCTGTTAGCACCAGAAGTCACTCCTGGATTGTAGCAGGAGTAAGCCTGATACCCATTAGTTTATGTCACGATTTGTTATAAAAAAGGGTGATCGACTAGAAGTAAACTCAAAACAATATCGTTTTGACTCAGAATCCTGGACTAAGCTATGCATGAATTGGCGAGGTCTTAATTTGACTTTAGACAGTAAGTTATAGTAAAGTTGAGTAGGAGGAAGAATTTGGTGAGAAAATGCAAAGGTCTTCTGTAGGCATCAAGCTTCCAACAACCCAAAGAGGAAGAATTTAACACAAGAACTTCTTGTATTCAAATCATAAGAAAATTAAAAGAAATCATAACAACGTTACCATAAAACATTTATATAGCACTGTCAAAATGCTTCATGTGACTCAGTCAATCATGAACTCTTTCAATATTAGATGGAAACCAGATGGAATAAGAAGCTGACTTTCATTGAACAAGAAATTTCACATACAAATACATAACCAAGGAAAACCAATGCTTCATCAAAACTATACAATAGGGAGCTTAGCTCTACCAACGATACCAACAAAAATGGGAAAAATGCCTACATATACTCTGACTGGCTCGGACTATCTGAGATACCATCATGTCATGCATTCAAGGCTTTACGTAGATGAACCTCTCTGTCAGGATGAGCATGCAGACGTTGGGCAGACTACCCATGCATTCACCTATCAGAAGCGTTCTTTGTCAGGATGGATTGATAGTCTACCTATGCGCTCTATCCCCTTCTGACCTTCTATTTATGGAAGGAGATGATGTCTCACCCACCTTCCATATTTACATTAACTACTTTCTTGGGGATCGGGTAAGGCCTGGTCAACTTTGCACCTACAGGACGTGGCAGTCTCCCTTTGGCTGCTACTACTTCGTTGGACTGCTGCAGGGGGGCCCCAGATGGTGGACGTGGATGGAGCTGGTGGGGACAAGGATGACATGGGGCACACGATGCAAAGTGGTGAATGGGAGGTGGCTAGGCAACAACGATTTAACATTCTTGGTGTGGAAATGATATAGGGAGAGGCCATGTGGACGAATGTGTCAGAGGGGAAGCGATCGAGCAGACGAGTGGCAAGACTCATGGATGTTGAGGTGGAGGCACCAGGGGAAGGATGAGGTGGTGCTGTGACACCATACGAGACATGCCACGGGGTATGGGTGGGACATATGTGGACATGGGATGGAGAGCAGGGGGGGGAACAGGTGTCAAGTGGCGAGAGGTATGAGGGGAGCGGGAGAAGTAAGGGGTTATGGCCTAGTGATGAGTGGAGGATGTGATGGGTAGAGGGGAGAGACAGAGTGGAGGGAAAATGGCAGAGGGAGGAAAAGGAGGTAATAGAATCGGTAAGTGGTTTAGGTGGGAGAGGGTTCTGCGACACGACAGGAAGGGGGACCACTTTCAAAACCACCTGATTCCAGACCCCCCCCCCTCGTTAAAGGCAGGAAAGAAAGGGGGGTCCAGAATCAATCCTCAGCCACAGATCCATGCACCTCAATCTTAGCCGTTCAGACCTACCATGGCCATTAATAATCATTTNAAGACAGAAAGGGGGGGGGGGTTCGAAATTGGATCTCGACCGCAGATCTAGGCGCGCAGATTCCAACCGCCCAGATCTACCTGTTGCTTAGTGAATGCGCATTTGGCACCCCAAACTTAGGATAAGTGGGTTTTTCAACCCACTTCTTGTCATTCTTTGCATTTTTCCACTCCAAGGCCAAATCCAAATGAAAAAAACTCCCCTTTACAAGAATTAGTGATAACAGGACCAACAATACATAGTTCATTCAACATCATTTGAAATATTAAATGTTGCATTACTCATGCACAACACTTCACAAGCTTATTCTCTCTCATTGATAACATAAATGCAAGTTAGGGATTCAACAACCCATACATTGACTAGAATATCTCATCCCATCACTATTGTGGTGGTGTATCTAAGGAGACCTTGGGATTCCATGACATCATTATCGCAAAATTTTTATAGCTCACCACTTTTGATGCTGAACAATCCTCCTAAGTGAAATGGAAAAAACTCAAAATATGGAAAATTGTATCGCCATAAGTTTTGCACCAATCACAAAATTTTGGACCTTTCCATACTCTCATCAATAAAACTTGCCATGTGAGAACCTTTCTAGACAAACAAAACCACATAAATAATGATTTTTTTAGAGGGGTTTTAATCTTCCAAAGCATAGACCACCACCATTTAAGCTCTTCCCATTTCCCTTATAGAAACATTTTTGTCTATCTAAGATATGCCATGTATTTACCTCCCATAGCATGTTTTGAACTCACCAATTAATCTTCTTAATTATATAGTTTGATGAAACAAGAGGCCAACATATTCATGAAATCCTACCATACCCTTTTCTTGATCACCTACTAATCCTATATCGTTTGAAGATTTTCATCTGTCTTTCCGCGGGATTGCATTGATGGGGTTATAAGCATCTTCCAGGTAAAATATATTGTTCTACCTTAGAGTGTTCAATAACCATGCTAAAAATTTGTGCATACCTCCACTACCAATCAATAGATCTACACCAACATGAATTCTCCTTCAATTTCCTATCTTCCTTGACAACCAAATACCAATAGGGGGAATGATAGGACCAATCCCTTCAAAGTAATAGAATTATTGGTAAGTCTTTTGATTGGTATTCTAATCGAATCCTCCATTGCAAGTGGATCTACATACTTCTAAAACATTACCTCTTTCCACAAACCTTCAATATAGATGAGTCTCCAAAGGTTTTCACTACTAGGGATTTTCTAAAGTAGTATATCTTCTTTAAAACTCACATCCCCATCTTCCTAAGCTTAACTAGTCTACCCATATAACTAGAGGCATGCTTTCTTTTTCTTTGTTACAAAACCAAAGAAAATTGAAGAACTTCTTTTTAATTTTGTATAAAATTCCTTTAGGAATGTATGCAAGTGAGTGCCAATAAACTAGGATGGCTTAAAAAATTTCTTTCACCATGGTCATCCTCCCTCCCATTAACAACCATCTTGTGAACCAAGAGGAGATCCACTTCTTGATATTGTTGTAAATCCAAATACAATATTTAAACCCATACTCATTAGATTTTAATTAAAACCCTAAATATTTGAATCGTTTGATGAAATCATTGAACCCTAAAAGGGAAGAATTACATGGATTTCATGTTTCTTCTCCTGCACTGTCTCATGAAAAGTGATGGAAGACTTTTGAGTCTTAATTTCCAACCTTGAGGATCTCATAAATCTCCAAAAATAATTGGATAATCCATGCATCACTAAGGGATCCATTACCAAACAATAGTGCATCATCTACAAATGACAAGTGAGTTAGAAAGAGATTTCATCCAACCATAGCTCCTTTTAAAACCCCATGGTTTCTTTCACGAATCAAATTCCTACTGAGACTTTTTTATACCATTAAAAAAGGAAGGGGAGATAGGGGACAATACTACCTTAATCTCGTTTATAGATTACAAGTTTCTATGGTCGGTCCATTGATTAAGAGTGAGAAAGAAATAGAGAGAAACATCCTTCAATCCAATTCACAAATTCAATCTTGCAACCAACATGTAGGAGAATGAATCTAATGAAAGCCCAACTAACCTTGTCATATTCTTTTGAGAGATCCATATTTATAATAAAATATGACATATTTCTTACCTTCATAAAGTGTATGCCTTCTTGGGATATACTAATAGATTTATGAAATTGTCCAATGTTTAAAAAACTAAATTTCCCCTTGGAGATTGATCCTAGGGAAATAACTTTTTTGAGCCTTATTTCTATGACATTGGAGATGATTTTGTAAACTAGTTCTAAAATATTCAAAGGCATTGGATGCATATTTTTGGGTATTAAATCCAAACAAGTTAAGTTCAAGGCTCCCAATATCTTCTCTAAATAACTATATTCTTCAACAACTACTAATACATAATCTTCCAACATTTCACATAACCCTAAATAAATCTCAATTGGCTAGCCATCTGGTCCTAGGCTCTTGTCCTTTTGGAAAGAGTTCACTAAATTTTTCATTTTCCCCTTTTTCACTTTGGCCTTAAGGTGTAAGTTTTAATCTTCATTAGTGAACCTTGGAAAGTATGATGAGAGACTTACAATTTCCACTATGTTAATCCTTATTGATTCCTTAATTTTTATTTGAAAAATACATACCTCTACTGTTGCAATCACTTGAAACTTTGAAATCCTCTCACCATTTTCATTTTGCACATCCTATATGGTGTTAGAGATCTACCTTGCCTTGGCATAGCTATGAGAAAATTTAGTATTTTCATCTCCTTATACCAACCCCATTTCTTGGCTCTTTTATCTACACTTTGATTCCTCCCACTCCAAAAATTGTTTCTTTGTAGCTTCTAAATCTTTGAGAATCAACTTCTCTTCCTTAGAAAAAATACTTGTTGAATTCCTACTATAAACACTTGATATCTCCTCTTCAAAACTGAACAATTGAATATTAGATTCTCTGTATTTCCTCTTACCTCATTCTATTATTATATCTTTCACTCTTTTAAGGTATTCATTAAATTTAAACATAGCTCTATCTTCCTTATTATCATCATATTTTTTCCATTCACTATTCACTACCTCAATGAATTCATGATCCTTAAGCAATTATTATTTAAAATTGAATGGCCATGGGGGATTTTCATCTAATTTTTCCATTTGAAAAACCATAGGAGCATGATTTGAAATCCCCCTTCTCCAACCCAAGACTTGGTTCTTTCAATATCCTCCAACATACTTTATGCGATTAGAAATATATCCAATCACTTAGCAATACCATCACCCTCTACTTCGTTATTCCAAGTTGGAACTAATTTTAGAGGCTCCATGTCACAAAGCTTACAATCCTCTAAATTATTTACAAGAAACTCCACTAGAGGGTCCATTCTACCTCTATCTCCCCAAAACCCCCCATTTTCTGAGAATTATATTCATGTCCCCATTTAGAACTACATTGTTTCTTTTAACCTATACTACTGGAAAAAAAACATCCATAATACTCTTTCTAATGCTAAAATGGACCATACACATTAATAGAAGAGAATGATATGCATACCTCACCTAAATAAATATTCAAGTAAATGGATAAAGGAAAAATAGGCAAGTTTCATAACTATAAATATTTATTCCACCCTATATCTAGGCCGCCAAATTTCCTTTTTTCATTTATAGTCATAAAAATCTAGCTTGGAAATGGTGCTAATTAAATACCTTTTGTGTTCTCTCTATATAACATAGTCTCCTACAATTATTAAATACCCTTTTTGTTATAAACATCATTTCCTCCTCCCTGGGGATCAAACCTTGGGCGCTTACCCCTTGAGGGAATTAGACTTTTATCCCTTGAAATATTCTGAAGTACTCTTATTGTAATTTTAGATATTTATTCCTTAACAAAATAAAATGGAATACCTTTGTGTTCTTTTATTGTAGGTTCAAATTCCTTAATTAGGATTGGAGAGTTAGGTTTGGCTCTATCCTCCACCTCTTGGTCCTACCCTTTCTCATATATGACCTCTTCATCTTGGATGTTTTTCTTAGGACACATCCTTCACAAATGACTGTATACGTGTTAAATACTACATTTAAAAGGAATGTTAGCATAATATATATACTACCTATGATACCAACCCTATATTTTAGTATCAATACCTTTGAGAAGACCATCCCCAAGGTTCATCTCTACATAGATATTGGCTATCATGGTGCAGTCCAAGTTCCTCATTCTTTCATCAATATCCAAAAAATTCTGTAATTTACTCCCTATTAGAGTTAGGGATCATTTAGACCAAATTTATGAGGGTATAGAATGAAGCTTGATATGCAGAGGCTAAATATTATCTCTTTCATTCATAGGGTAAAAAATAAGAATCCATTTGTTACGAGGAAAATCTCTCTATGGCATGGGGTAAACCACAACAGACGGAATGACACACAAAAATCAACTCTAATCCCAAATATTCTATATAAATGAAATGTTAGCAAGACAAGGACAAGAACCTACCTCATCTAGATGTTTGATGAAGACCACCGTTGAGCACGCAACTCAAATATTTATACCTGCAACTTGTCCTCAATAACCAAGATACACAAGGATATGGTGACAATATATAATGTTAGCATAATCTAGTATATTAAAGGTCAAGGATCATGGATCTCGTGACATGGCATGGAAACTCGACATAATTTTTAATTTTTAGCACCAAACCTGATGTATGTGGGCTGAAGTGGAGCAACCTGCGTATACGCTTGTTGTTTAACTGATAGGGTGCATATATATATGGAAAAACGTGCTTTTTGGCTCTAGAAGGTATAAAATGGGACTTCAAGTCTGCATAGGGAAATGGAAAGGCCATCCAAGCAAGTTGCATGGAGTGAGGAAAAAATTGTTGTAACATATTCTCGCTAATGTTGAGGTCAGAGGAGTATCTGCGACGACTGAAATACATTATAATTCCCAGAAGTGGAGTAATAGAGACTTAGCTGGAAGTGCTAGTTAATCATGAGAATATTACAATCCATAATGACTTTGTACACATGGTTGCCAATTTGAATTACACTACAGATCCATGTGGAAATATACCAAATAGTTGTTCATGGCCATGAATAGGAAATACAAAGAAGACATATTCCATAGGCTGTCATTGTCACGAACAAGGCATAGTGGAATCCAATCTAGAAATCAATTTGAAGATATGTGTATACAATGGAGTACAATATGATCTCCCATGATCACTGAAATCATATAGGTACTGGTCCAATGAAAGACAAAAACAAATTAGGAAAGTTTCTACTGTAAGTTGGAGGTCTTCTATAGTATCCGCCGAAGGTGAAAGTCTACATCATGTGAATAGAGGAGTTGAGGTCGAACAAAATGAGATTTCATTTGATTACCGTTCATTAAGGTATACCATTAACAAACACGAGACAACCTACCGATAATGAAAGAAGGTATCAAGGCAACGATTACATTCTACAAGTGTGAATAAGGGTGTTGAGGTTGAACACTTGAAGAATCCATCGATCAAGAGACATTGATGTATTCCCAGCTGTCAATGGAAGGAGAAACTTCCACTGATGAATGCAAGACTCTAGGTACTCATAGGACTCTAGGTCTCATTTCCAGAATAAATGAGATGAAGTCGATGGAAAGAGACCTATTGGAAGGAGTGAATTATGTAATCTCTCATCAGTCAGAATGAGGTACAAAGAAATATCTTGATGATTAGGAGGAGCTTGGACAAATAGGATGTTCACGAACTAATGACCCTCTATGTCTCTCGCATGCACCAGATACAAGTAGTGCATGAAAGAGACCTTGTGAATAACAACCAATAAGAAAATCTGTTGACAAAGGCGAGGAAACCACCAATAAGGCTAATGGCATCCAAGACACTGCATGAATCCCAATGTGTGAATATATTTCTTTTCGTTGAACACAAGGGAAACCCCCCAGTCAGCGACCAATGAGGAGATGTCAACTACTGGTTTCAAGGTTACTTACCCATAATATAAGTAGGACCAGGGTGCATGATAGGACTACAACTTCATGTGACTTTGAGATACATTAAGGGTATGACTGACATGAAAAGTCAAGAATTCTGAGAAATGGATGACATAGGATTATGGAAATCCTTTGAACAAGAGCATGAGACATATGGATTACTCAAGAAACATAGGCTTGATGATAAAACTTCATGATGTAGGAGGAATCAACGAATTCTTCATAGGGAATGGAATACTAACCAGTTAGAGCAGTAAAATGTAAGTAACGAGCTCAACTTCGTAAGGTCATGCTAAAACCAAACTTTGGATGACAGTGGACTCAAAATTTTGTGCTTTGTTCAAAGGTGACATGACTACTACCGATATGATATAATATCCTTTTCCCACCCTTATGTTTTTTATTTTTAATAGGAAAATAAATGCTATGATACATGAAAGGAAACAAGTGTCGTGAGTAAGAAACTAGCTCCAAACAATGGAACATACCTATGCTCAATGTAAGTAAGTGCATGTGGGGCATGGACACTCGGGGGGATGTTTCCTCTTAGGGTACAAGGTGTCAAGATGCAAAGGATATAAAAAAGGCTTTGTTTGGCTAGTGATGCAAATTGCTGCGGTAAGAGGTTTATAACGAGAAAGAGGGAACATGAAATAGGCTCAATACTCCAAGCATGATGATGGAATGCGATTACAAATTAACTCCAAAGAATTTCCTTTTTCATAGATTTAGTCCCCTAGGATCGAAAAAGTATAAAATAATACCCAAGAGAACTCTTCTAGCCAATGTTGACTAGAGTATTCCTTTTTCTTAAGTAGTCTACTTGGTCTGAAAAAGTGTTAAACTTACACAAAATAGACGTCCTTTCAAAGCCATATAATGAGTGTGAAAAGGAAATTTCACTGGGAAATATTTTCATTTTTTATAGAGTCAGAAAAGAGATTAACTGATACTTGGGGGGAGTCTCATAGGTAAAGGTCATAGTTCTTGTGAGTAAGAATATGGGGTTCAAACGCAAAGTCATGTTGAAACCATAAGTAACTCTTGATCCTATGGAATAACATTTGCATGGGCACCAAATAGCACAAAGGTTCTAACTAGGGCACCATGTTTTGTAAGCCTCTACCACTTAATAGAGACACTTCTAGTAGCAATAGGAAGGTTTTGTGCCGTTAATAAGTGGGTTCGTACCTAGGGTCTATGGATCATGGTCATAGGATGATGCAAGAGTTAAAAATGGAGTGACAACCTATCCTATATGTCGGTGAAAGAATATACCTGTTGAAAGCATGAACAAGCGATATGATGATGGAAACCAAAAAAAATGTTGGACAAAACAACCAAAAACCAATTCTTTCCATTGCACTATTAGTCCACAAGGTAAAAAATTAGCACAAACTATATGAAGAAGGTAAAACAATTTCTACTAATAGTAAAAATAGACCATTTTACTATACCATTTGAGTTTTTTCACCCACATAGTGCATTTTAGGCCATTTTCCCCACGATATTCAAGTGTTTATTGTGGGAGATACAATCAATGGAATCAACAACCATCTGGGCCAAGTAAGTGCCCGTCCCATCTACTTCAATTTTAATGGTTTGAATTTCAATTTTAGGCCCCATTTTTTGTGTATTAGAGGGCACAATATGTAAATTAGGGAGTACACGAGTGATAGTTCATCGGGTCGCGTATACGCTACCATATATGCGGGAAAATGAAATCCTTCCTGCGTATATGCAACTGTTACCATGTTATCCCACGTACAAGTCTGTGAACACTTTTTTGAAAGGATTTAACCCAAACAATGACTTTTCTTTTGCAGGATGCTGATTAAATCGAGGGAGATGGATCATGAAGAGATAGATGCAACAATGGGAAGGGATGCAGGGGCCCAACAAGATTTAAAAGGATGTGGCCTTTACAAGTTTTTGGCTCTCAAAGGGATGAGGGCTCAAGTGAGGTTACTCTAGTTTCTAGTAAACTACTGGGATCCAAAGACAGAGGCCTTCAACCTTGATGGGAAACCATTGAGGATTGAAGTGGAATACATATATTTTATCACATGATTGCCTCACCAAGGTGAGGTAGTGAATCTCAAGGCCCGAGGGGCCGGGGGTGGTATGACTATGGATGATTACATTGCCACCCACTGTGTTGTAGACATAGATAATGTAGGGATCCAATTCCCAATCAGGGTGATCGAGAACCTCATCTTAAATATCGTCGTGCTTGTACTTACACATATTTCAGGGTCAGGCTCATTGCACTAGGCATCAAGGACACTCACATTTTATGTGGTGGATTGTTTACGACCCACTTTTTATGACTGGTGTACCTCATTGTTGGCTAACATGAAGAGCCAACTGATGGATTGCAAACAAGCGAAAAAGAGAAATTTCAGATTTGCATTCATTCTTTGTAGTTTTTTCTTTGAGCTGGTTCTAGGCTTGATTCTTAGAGTATAGATTACTCCACATAGACAACGTGATTTATCCATGCCACGGTGGACCAATATGATGAGGCGGCTAAGAGGTGGTAAGGTTCCAACCCCCTATAATGATGAGTTCTTTTTCTGGTGGCGTCTACAGGGCATAAGCATTAGCGACTACTCTTATGACAGGATCGACTATAGAGGGGATCCATACATGCCTTTTCCACCAGGTTCCACCTATGGTGATATTGATAATAAATGTTTTTATATATTTCATTTTTTTGTGTTTTAACAAGAATAAAAAAACAAATATTTTTTATGGTATCATGTATTAACAATTTCTTTGTCACTCAGATGTAGGTCCGAGACAACTAGAGGGATTCGCACGACAGAGGCAGAGGATCCAGGGAGATGATCATGTGGGAGGATATGCATAGAGAGTGTTGTAGAATGTGTAGGTGAACTTGTCTCGATTGACCACATGATTGCTATGGTTCAAGTGGAGGATATTCCAGAGGCTATGCAGTGACAGGTGGTGGGTGTACCCCGTGCATGGGTGCGACTCTTCAGGTATCTCGCAAATGACGTAGTGTGCTATCATGATGGACATCTAGTGCCATAGGCGTAGATGCCATGGTCATATTATATACCAACCATATATGTATTTTGAGGGTGTGAGCCCCATTTTGTACTATGAAACCATATTTTTTGAAAATATGAAATATAAATTTTTTTGGTCTTCAGCTTTACTTATATATGTTACAATGTGTACATGCATGAATGTGTTTTCCTTGCTTAGTTATGTGACAAATTCCAATATAAAATATAATTATCATATGCATCAGATACATGATTATAACTTCTAGGTATGTGATTATAAGTAAGAAAGTCAAAGTATCGTTCCAAAAGTTGTACTTGTAGAAATCGTCAGAGTAGAGTAGGGTCTCACACACGATAACTATTGTTTAAATGACATACGAATAACTAGGAGTCCAGGAGAACCTCTAAAAAATGAACACCATGTGAAATGGCATCACGTAATAGTTCTATAACAACGCTATACTCAGCCATATTGTTCGTCGATGGTTCCAGACAAATGCCACCTGAAGACACTAGTTGGTCCTCGGGTGAGTAAATGACCCAAGAAGTAGAATCCATGTTCCACGTATGACGACTGACACCATCTGTGAATCCTAGGTAAACTGAATATCTCGTTGACATCTTCCAACCAAGGGAAAACTTGATAAGCAAGCAGATGACACAAAGGAAAATATGTATATACACTAAGATAAACTAATATACAAAAGGTCACAGCCCAAGCTTTGATGGATTAAGTGTAATACCTTTTAAGGTGGAGCTCATTTCTAGGCTCATCCAACATATTCTCTTCATAATATTCCAATTAATAGGCTCCTTTCTCTAAGACACATCACATGATATAAGGACCGTGCCACATGGGGTTGAACTTTCCTTCCCCCAATGGTTCATTGGCTTGGTCATACAGGAGAACCAAGTCACCCTCAGCATACATTTTGAGGACAAATAGATCTATCATACTGAACCTTAACACGTCATTTATTCGCTTTGATAATTGTCGAGGCATCTCAATGCGTCTCATTGAGACGCTCTAGGTGCACAACAAGTTCTTCAATATCGGATGTGTCAGGCAAGAGCTCAATTTCCAACTTGAGGGAAGGGATTTCAAATTCAATCGGAAGAATCGATTCCACGCCATCAACTAAGTAAAAAGGATAAAAACTGGTGGAAGTATTTACCGAGGTTCGATATTCCCAAAGTGCAGGGTAAAGCATCAGATTCCAGTCAGACTTACTCTGGTTGACAATGTTTTGCAAGATGTTCTTGAGAGATTTATTCAATGCCTCTACTTGTCCTTTTTCCTGGGATAATAAGAGGAAGAATGACCATGCCTAAACCCCAGTTTTGATGATAACTCTTTCATTATTTCATTCTAAAAGTGACTTCCATGATAAGTGACAATCTCTTTTGGGATTCCGAACTAGGATATAATTTGGTTGAATACGAAGAATACTATAGTCTTACCATCAGATTTAATGGTAGGCATGGCCTCTTCCCATTTAGTGAAGTAATCCATGACCACGATGATATGTTGATGCCCCCATCCAAAGCTGGGTTACAATACATAAAAAATACCCCCCAATTGGTGAAGGGACCAACAATGATGATTGGGTGAAGAGGGGATAGGTGCGAGCACATTTTTCAAGCGAACACCTGGAAAGGGTGACACTTCTTGACTGCTTCAACACAAAATTTAAAAATTGACAGCCAAAAATAATTGGCTCGCAATATTTTTTGGTCCATCACAAGCCCCGATAAATGACCACCACAAGCCCCACTAGGATAGTCATTGAGAACATACTCATATTCCTCGTGAGTCAAGAAACGACATAAAATATTATCTACTCCTCAATGATACAAAGTGTCACTGATGATAAGGTAGTTTTTATCCCGATGACATATACGTCATCGATTGTCTCTCGAAATATGTTGGAATAACTTCAAGGTTTGAAGGTAAATTAGAATGTCTCCATACCAGGGGTCCAAAGATGAGATAAGGAAGATATTCTCATTCACGAATGAACCATCATGAAAAATGTCTTCATCTAGTTGAGGTAATTCCGATATCAACTCGACAAAAACTAACGATTTCTTAGACTTTGCCGAAGCAAAATCGAGATCAAATGATTGCAAAATAACAATCCTCTTATTGTATTTCCCTGCTATGATATGCCTGGTGAGGAAATATTGAAATGGATTGATATCTGCAACTATGGTAGTTTTGAAAAGTAATATATAATGCTGTAATATTTGAACTACATGTATGACGACCAAGGTTATTTTCTTTATGTGAGAGTATTTAATTTTAGGACCAACTAGGTTTCGAATGAGATAGTAGACAATGTGCTCATGGAGCTCATTGTCTTCCTGAACCAGAACCATGCCAACCATCCCTTTGGACGCGACAACATAAAGAAAATAGTCTCTACTATAGTCTGGAGGCTTCAGTAGAGGTGTCGATACCAAATATTTCTTAAGAGCATCAAAGGATTCCTAGGCTCTCTCATCCCATATAAATGGAGTATCATTCTTCAAAATATGCATGAAATGATTAGTTAAACTGACATAGTTCACTATGAACCGACACAAAAAATTAGCCTTCCCTTGTAAACCTTGAAGTTGTCAAATGTTGCATGGGGGAGGCAATCAATGTATTTCCTCAACCTTAATAGGATCTACCATGATCCCATGCTCAGATACTAAGAATCCTAAATACGACCAAACCTAACGCAGAAGATGCGCTAGTGAGGGTTCAACCGAATGTGATAGTAAAAACATCTCTCAAATAATAATCGAAGGTGAGTGGAGTAATACACTCTCTTATGAGAGTGAGCAGTGAGATCATCGAGGTAAGCTTCAAAAATATTCTTGAGATCGTGAAAATCAATGGTAATGGCACGTTGGAAGGTTTCTCCAGCGTTTTTAAGGCCGAAAGGAATTTTATGGTATGCAAAAGTACCCCAAGGACAAATAAACATCGTCTTATGTTGATTCTTGGGTTTGATTTGAATTTGATTATACCCTAAAAATCCATCCATAAAAGAGATGATTTCGCTTCTTGCACACTCATCAAGAATTTGGTCAATGAAAGGAGTAGGGAAGTTATCTTTAGGACAAGTTTTTTTTAGGTCTCAAAAATACATACATACGTGGATGGTTCCTTTTTTTTATTCATGGGAACATGGTTGGATACCCATTCAGTCAACAGAACCAGGTAGATGAAACCAACATTAAGTATATTCTCTACCTCTTCCTTAATAGCAGGAGCCTTCCTAGGATTAACAACTCTAAGATGTTGTCGAACATGTCTAGCATCTAGATAATTCTTGATCTCATGTTAGATAATGCTGAGGTTGATCCCTAACATCTCTTCGTATGACCAAGCGAATACATCACAAAATTCTTTGAAGAGATCGATGTAGATCTAAATTTCTCGAGGTGAACAATCTGCACCGATATATATGTTCTCAATTTTACTAGGAACTCCAGAGATGTCAATTGTGATGGTAGGATAAATATTCACTATGTTTCCTTCAACATATATAACACGCATATCTAGTGGAACCATAGCGTGACCGACCATCTCACTCAAGGTAGATCTAAAGTCATCATGTTCGATCCTAACAAGCTCTGGGAGGAAATAGGAATGATGATGCATATCGTCCCAAGGCCTGTCAGGACCATACTTGGCCTCTAAGATGGCTTCATCTGAGGGTAAATTATCGTCGAGGAAATCATGAAAACAAGAAGGTTGGACGACCCATACGATATCTACAACATGATCCTCCTCGTTTTTCTATGAAGAGAAAGGATTCGGGTCAACAGTAGCACCAAGAACAAACTGATACATAATTTCTGCTGCCGATAGTGGCATTGCCATCCCAATGTGCGACTGACCTTCGTATGAAATAGTTGGGGAAAGTAGGGTCCAAGGGTCATTGAAATATGAAGAACAGAAAGGAATGGAACTCATCGACGATGAAGACTCACTGGATATGGCATGAATGTGATGAATTGGTGTGACAAAATCAAAGCTACCCATGAGAGAGGAATACATTCTGAAACCAACATCCTCAACTTCCTGCTAAGAATTGTCGATCGCAGGGATCGAAGGTCCAACTGATGCATTAGGAATAGCATGTGCAAAGGACAATTGATCAATCATCACTATTTTCCCTTCGTGAGGAAAACATAAAGTGCAGAAAATGGACGACATGACTGCTATCATGGCATAAGTCCAATTACGCCCTAGTAGTAAATTATAGTAGAGAGGCGCATCAACCACATCGACATCAACCTCCACTATCTTTCCACCTAACTGGACCAGAAAAGTGGGAAGAATTCCATGGGGTCAGAATGAATGCCCATCAAAAGCGATCAACATAGCCATAGATTGGGATAGAGTCAGAGAGCCAATGTAATTCGAATTACAGGGTAGAGACATCACGCATGTAACAACACCTTCATCAATTACAATGTGTTTGATGGTATTTTTTCATGTAATCCACATGGATTTGAAAGGCCACGTGGTAAGTTAAGCGAGGCCTAACATCCATGACGTCAAACTTAATAACCTTCGAGCCACATGGGTCTAGATCTCCTAAAGAAGATAACAAGGTGCTCCTCTGTGAAGGACATGTATGGAGCACCTCCAAAGATGACATCACTCAAGCGGTTTGACCCATATATTTGAAAATCAAATAGTTCTAGGAATCTCTGGCATTAGGATTGTGGGTAGAGAATTTTAGTACTCCTTTCAGAATATAAGGAAAAGGTTTTGGATTTTCAATCTGCAAGGGATTTTCTAGAGGAGGAGGAGACTATAGACCTACAACAGTTTGTGAAGAACTGTAATCATGAGATCAAGTGGTGACATCAATATGAGACTTGACCATATTGACACATATATGGCCACCTTCATGTGCTGAGGGATTTTAACTCCCACTCGATACATTTCTGGTGTTGGAGGCCCCCGAGGCCATGTTTTGATTATGTGGATTGTCAGCACAGTGGGTGGCTGTGATAAGAGCCTCGAGGCTTCCTCTATTTTTGGGTATAGGTGGGTAAGGTGATCATCTTTACAAATTTTACAAGGAAACTTCACCTTCCGTTTTTCTTTCTTGCCCTCACTAGCATTATTAGTCGATCTATCATTGTTAGTTTCATCCTTGGATTTGTTATTATTTTTCCCTCCCTTATGATTATTACCTCATCCTTTCCTTCTATTCCCTCCTTGTTGATGGTTACCATTTGGGTTGGGCGATGACTGTACATAATGCACATCTACCAATTGAGTGGGAGTAGAGGATGAAGTCGAAGCTTTTCCTTCTACAAACTGGCTTAGAGATAAATATTTCAACTGGTTCATCACAAAATATGTAGACTTAGCATTTGGAGAGCCTATGATTGCATTGGCATGAGGCCGGGTATTTTTTCTAGGGTCATAGTTCGACCGCAGTGTGTCAGGAAGAATTTCATTCGACATCCTAGATTGAGCATATATGAGGTCCAATAGTTGGGATTTGAAAATAGCTTCTTCCTCAGATGTTACTCCGGATGTAGAGACATCCTTCGAAATATAAGGCAATAAGGACTTAAAAAACCATTGCAACAGAAACTATGGATGAATGTAGGCTTTGATCAACCTCTTCCATCTATGCCACTAATGGATATGGTAAAAGATGTGAGTGGCTTTATCTTGGCAGAGGGACACAAAAAATTATATGTCGGCATCATAATAAACGACAACTGGAATTGGTTGAGAAAGACCAAAACGATATGATTAATTTTTTCGTATGTCCCCCTCAGTAGCTCAATGTACCACTTCACCGTGAGCCCCATGAAGGTGCGTTGAAATAGACTCAAACAAATAGAATCATCATCAAGGGAATTAGATGAGAACCAAAGATGAAAATTAGTAACATGATCACCCAAATCCTTGCTAGTCTTGCCTTTGAATTTTGGAATGTTCGAAGGAAGCTTGGTAGGGATGGGGGACCATGAAGAATCATGACACATAGGTTCATTATTGAATGTTTAAATATCTAGCAGATTGAGCATGTCTAGAAAAGGGATTTGGGATTGCGACGTCTAAGCCGATGCTCCCAAGAAAGATTGGGACTGGGGGATTGTAGGCCACCTAGGGTTTTGGTATTTTCCATGGCCCTTCCTAGTAGGATAATATCCTCCTCCAAAATGATTCATAAAAGGTTGTATGGGAACCATTCCTGCCTGGTAGGATAATATCCTGACTCCCTCCAGATGGAACTATAGAGGACAGAGGGGGATTATCCATAATAAATGTGTTTTTCAGAATCATCATGGAGGAAGAGGGGATAAAGGACATAATATAGGAAGTGAGTTTTCCATTTGGTTGAGTACCCCATCGAGGAGCATTGAGACTAGGATTAGGATCGAAAGAAAAAGGAGGCCAACCTCCAACTGTAGGATTCGTTTGGGGAATATGGCCTTCGCAAAATGAGAGAGGAGCATACAGAGGAGCCATGCCCCCAAGTCCAAAACTGTAAATGTGTTGAAATTGCACATAATAGATCTAGCTAGAAAATACCAGACACATTTGAAGAGAAAAATTGAGAAAAAAGAAGCAAGAGAGAAAGAATGGAAGAATTCTCATTAACCGTAATGAATAATGAATAATTTACACATGGTATACTCTGTATAACTCAAACAATGCGCACTAGAGGAGAAGGAAATGCGCCATAGTTTTGGTCTAAAGTGATCTGGACACACACCAACAGTTACGGGAGAAAACTGCCACCTAGTATAGTCTCTGAGGAAGTTACGAGAGTGAACTACCACCTAGCTGAGTTAACTAGTCTACCATTCTTCAGTTAATTGACTGAAACATAGTGAAGTGAGGAGAATATCAGGGAATCATGGGTAATGAGCTAGTCTAGTGATGATATCAAGGCTAATGCGCATTAACTGGTGATGATCCCAATGTTGCATGGTGACAAAACCAATGCAACATCTAGACTCAACTCAACTAGTAAAACTAAAGAGAATATTCTCCCTAAACTATAGGAGCCTCGAAAATGACTAATAAACGAGGAAAAACCTTAGGAAAAAGAAATCCTAGGTGTGTGTGAAGTAACTCCAACACCCCCATGAACATAACTATGGTGAAAATAAATAATCGGCCCCAACAACGAGGCCATGTTAGGTACCCAACTACAAAAGATACATTGAAATAAAGTGAGGAAAGAGGGAAAAAATCATGGGAAACCCCCCCCTCAAGGTACAATGTATGTAAAAATAAGAATTGACAAGTGTTAGGCAATTGTGTCCTTCACTCCAAGATGACTTTGCAGAGAATGAAACATCTGCTCAGTGAAGGTCTTGGTGAAGATGTCTTTCATCTGTTCAACTAAAAGGAAAAAAGTATAGGTCGATGATCCCCTCATATACTAAGTCCTAGATGTAGTGCATGTGGATCTCGATGTGCTTCGTATGTTGCCTCTGAATTGGATCTCTGTAGAACTTCAAAGTGCTTTGGTTGTTGCACCATATGACGATCAATCGATGAAACTGAATGCCCAATTCAGTGAGAAAATGTTGTAGCCACATAGTTTGAATGGTTATGTTAACTACCCATATGTACTCTACCTTGGCTAAAGAAATATCAATAACATCCAACTTCTTTCTCTACCAACAGATAGGCCCATAACCAATATTGAGTGAGTAACCAGATGTGGAATTGCGATCAGTGCTATCGCCAACCCAGTCAGAATCAGTGAACCCAATGAGATCAAATGTAGAGTCTACTACATAATGAATCCCTAAGGTGATGGTGCCCTGTACAGATCAAATGATACACTTTGCAGCCTTCCAATGTAGCTCATGCGACTCTTGCATGAACTTGGAAACTGCACCAACTACATAGGTGAGTTTTGGTATAGAGTGTGTGAGATACAAAAATCTCCCCACTAGTTGTTTGTACAATGTGGTGTAAACTAGTGGAGTGTCCCCACCATCCTCAAGTTTGACTCCTGATAGGAAAGGAGTCGGAGAAGACTTGTAGTATGTAATGTAAAATCTCTCAAGGAGATATCATGCGTACTTAGCCTAAGAAATTTTGATTACTAATGCATCTTGAATGATATTGAGTCCAAGGAAGAAGTGTAGTGGTCCCATGTCTGTCATCAAGAACATGTCATGTAGAATCCTCTTGAATGCAACAATCGTTGAAGTCGAGCAACCGATGATCAAAAAATCATCAATATACATAACTAAGAGTAGAATTGAATCAACCGTCCTGAGCATGTAGACATTCAGGTATGATTTACAATGTACAAATTTCTGTAACAGTAGGTAGGAGTCCATCTTGGCATACCATGCCATCAGAGCCTGCTTGAGGCCATAAAGAGATTTCTTCAGTCGATAGACCAAAGAGGAATCGTGCATAAATCCCTGAGGATGTTCCATATATATATCCTCAAAGAAATCACCATGAAGAAATGCATTCTTCACGTCCATCTGATGGACTTACCATCCCTTTGCTTCCATAATGGAAAGTTCCAAATGTATGGAATCCATCTTCACTACTAGAGCGAAGGTCTCATCATAGTCAATTCCATGCACCTGCTGAAATCCTTTGGAAACAATCCTAGATTTGTATCTGCTAATATGTCCATCCGCTATGCTCTTGGTCTTGTAGACCTATCTGCACTTGACAAGTTTCCTTCCAGAAGGAAGGGGAACTATATCCCAAGTCTGGTTCTCGAGGAGGGAGTTGTACTCCTCCTGCATGGTGGATTCCCAAAAGGGATTTCTAGTAGCCTTGCCATAAGACTGTGGATATGAAGACTGAACCAAGAAAATATGCCTGGAGGGAAATGGTTTAGTAGTAGTGAGTGAAATAGGAGGCTCCTCAAAATTAGATCGAGTCCTCCTAGTATCAAATGGATCACCAACAAGATCCCCTACATCCTGGAGAGTAGTCTAGGCCCACTTGGGCCTCTGCTCTGGCTCTGCATCTGCATCTGGATGCACTAAATTTGCATATGAATGTACTAAATATGTATCTGGATCATCTGAATCCTCTAAATAAAAACTCTCATTTGAAGAATAGACGACATGTGCATTCTCATCATCTCAGACAGGTGGAAGAATGAAGGTGTCTGCATGCAACTGCTAAGGTACATACGATACAATTTCCTAGAATTGGACACTTCACTCAATGATGAGCGGGTCCGAGGAAACATCAATATGTATGTATCCCTTCACACCATCGGGGTATCCAAAGAAAATGCACTCGATGCTTTGTGGATCAAGTGCCTTCCTCTTTTCAGAGGGAATCTAGGCCCATGCACGTGAACCAAAAATACGAAAGTAGGTCACTTCTTGTTTGAGGCCACTCCAAGTCTCGTAGGGGGTCTTATCCTTGAAATATCTATGGGGAGATATGTTTTGGATGTAGGTTTCACAATTAAGTGCTTCGATCCATAATCTCTGTGGAAGTGACTTTTCATGTAGCATGCAAGATGCCATCTCTTTTAGAGATCTGTTTTTCCACTCAACAACTCTGTTTTGCTGTGGAGTATAAGGAATTGTGTGCTGCAACTGAATCCCTACCTCATGAAAAAGATTCTGGATCTCATGATTGACATACTCTCCCTCGTTATCAGTTAGAAGGACTTTGATTTTCTTTCCTGACCGTGTCTCAACCAGGGCTTTGAAATCTTTGAGGTGTTGAAATACCTCAGATTTTTTCCTGAGAAAGTAAATCCATGTGAAACATGAGAAATCATCAACAAAAATGAGAGAATAGCTCAATTTTCTGATTGATGGATGCGGAAAAGGGCCCATGAGGTCACTATGGATCATATCTAAATGAGAGGAAGCTATCCGAGTCTTTCCTTTGTCGAATTTCTCTTGAGGGTGTTTTCCAAGAACACATACCTCACATATTCTTGTGGAGAAATGAATTTCTGGTAGAGCACCAACCAATATTTGCTTGCTAAGATGTTTCATATATCTGAAATTCAAATGCCTGAACCTTTCGTGCCATATCCTATTTCTTTCATCAACATGGGTAAGCAGTAAAGCACAATCTGGTTCAATAAATTCATAAAATGTATACAATCTAGATTGATTATTTACCTCACCGGTAGAAACCATGGAATAGGTTTGCATGTCATAGATGTCCAACACATTAGGTGTGAATATAAATTTATTTCCAGTGCTAGAATTCGTCATCTGATATACAGAGAGAATATTGACAGAGAGTTCAGGAACATGCAACACATTCTCGAAGCTTCCGTTGGTGAGTTCAATCCTTCATCTACCAGTGAGCTCGACTGGAGAGTTGTCCCCCATCAGAATAGGAGGACCTTTGCATACATCCAATGAACAATAGACTTATTTTGTGGAGGCCATGTGATGTGATGCTTTTGAATCTATGATCTAAGCATTGAGAGAGGATTTGATGGAAATCAAGGCATCACTAGAATTTCCTTTCTTGGGATTCTGATCTTTTGGCTTATTCTTCTTGGCACCCTCGGGGATGTGATCTCCAAGGTTGTTTTTCTGAAGTATTTGAGTCATTATATCTATTTTTTTTTCATGCATGGGGATTATGGATGGAATACTTTGTTGCAGTATGTGCATTTCTCCCCTTTTCTTCCCTTTCCACCTTTGGATCCAGAGGCATCGATGAAGGGTTTTGAGTACCTTTCCTTCTTCAGATTTGCATGAGATTTCCTTTTGTATTTATCTTTAGATTTATGATATTTATGGCTTCCATATTTCACATTAAGTGCATGTTCCTTTGGGCCTTTTATTTTTCCCATGTTGATGAGTGTGGTTTGCTCTTGTGTTAGGGATTCGATAAATTCCTCAAGAGAAGGCATCTTCTAGGTGGCTCTAGAGGCGAATTTGACTAAATAGAATGTGGATATGAACATGGAGAATTCATGACCAAATTTGGAGAGAATGGTGAGAACCATTTGTTTCTCCTCCTTAGATTTATCAACCCCGCAAGCTCCGAGTTGCAGCAGTAAATCCTTGTATTTTGTAAAGAAATATTGGAGATTGTTGAATCTTTTTGGATCCAATGTGAGAAATTCCACCTCGATCATGTGACCCATAATATCATCATGTTTTCCAAATATCCCTTCCATGGTGGTCCAGGATTCATTGGGGGTTTTATAGGAAGATATGTGAAAAAGGTGATCGTTGGAAATAAGACTGCAAATTGTTCTGAATGCTTCATCCATTCGATTTAGATACTTGGATTTTTCTATGGATGATGTCGGTTCTGTCTTTGTATTCATAGTTAACCTGTATGATCCTCTTCTTCGAAGATTCATGACCATATTATCCTTCCATGCAGATAAGTTGTAAGGTGTAAGAATGAATTCTTTTGGGAATTCCATTTTTCAGCCGTTTTCAATTTGGTGTATATTTGGAAAAAATAATTTGGTGTATATTTTCTTAGTAGTCCGTCAGCTCTGATACCATGTAAATGTGTTGAAACTGCACATAATATATCTAGCTATAAAATACCACACATTTGCAGAGAGAAATTGAGAAAGAAGAAGCAAGAGAGAAAGAATGGAAGAATTCTCATTAACCGTAATGAATAATGAATTGATATAATCTATATAACTCAACCAATGCACACTAGACAAGAAGAAAATGCACCATAGTGGTGTTATAGAGTGATCTAGACACACACCAACAATTACGGGAGTAAACTGCCACCTAGTCTAGTCTCTCAGGCAGTTACAGGAGTGAACTTCTACCTAACTGAGTTAACTAGTCTACTAGTCTTCAGTTAACTGACTAAAACATAATGAAGTGAGAAGAAGATAAGATAATCATAGGTAATGCGCTAGTTTGGTGATGATACCAAGGATAATTCACATTAGTTGGTGATGATCCCAATGTTGCATGGTGACAAAACTAATGCAACATCTAGATTCAACTCAACTAGTCAAACTGAAGAGAATATTCTCCTAGAGGAATAATCTCCTTAAACTATAGGAGACTGAAAAATGACTAATAAACAAGGAAAAAACTTAGAAAAAATAAATCCTAGGTGTGTGTGAAGTAACTCCAACAAAAACTAGGATTCACATTAGCCATTGGAATAGAGGATGAGAGTTGCGACGTCATGTTGGGCATACCAAAATAAAATGGATTAGAGACCGAAGGTATTGACTGAGAATTGTAGCCTGACATATCAGAAAGATATATGAAAGGGTTCATTCCTATGAGTCGAGTAGAAACCATAGGTTGGGTAGCATTAGAGCGAGGATCTCCGAAACCCCAACTGTTGAGGCTGAAGGAGTCGAAGGGATCCCACTAATCACATAAGATATAAGATTCAAGGGAATCTATGTGACATTCATGTTTGAATCAATATTCATAACTGGATGGTCAAAAGTCTGGGAGGTGGAGATATATGTACCACATTTATTATCTTTATTCCTTTTATAAGGAAACTTTGGTAAAGACTTAAGATGCGGTGGTAACTTCAACAAACAACGAGACTTGCGAGGAGGCTGGTCTCTCTCCACGGTGACTCAAGACTCGAGATATAAAACCAAATCCTAGAGCCAACTAATAATTAGAGAGAACACCAAAATAAAGAAAAAAGTCCAACACACACAAAGTTCATGATATAGTGGTTGAAAAGGGGCATGCCTCACTAGAGTAAGTATGTCTCACCTAAGAGGGGCTTGAGACTCCCTTCAAAAGATTGGAGGTATCATAATAAATTATAAGGGCCCTTGTGGGCTTAATAACACAGTTGGTCAGATCCCCTGGAGAGTAAATCCTCCATAAAGGTTGTGTGCTTTCCGACCCTTATTTAACTCAGGGTACCTACAAAATAACCGTTGTAAGTAACCTATGTGGTTACTATGTCAAGCAACTAGAGTCACCATAATATAACCAATGCACAAGCGAACAGTCGTAAGTCCGGTCCACCATATGGGTAGGGTAACAAAGACCAAAATCTTGAAAGCACCACCTCTCATTGAGGTAAAAGTACTAGCAAGACCCTAGAATACGAATAGAAACCCATAAATATCTCTGACGCTCAGAAGGTATTAGAGGGCTATCTCTACAACCAACTTCGTGTGACCTTGTTCTTAACTCCGGTGTGAGCGGAGCCTCCTGACATCACTAATTACACAATGTGTTTCACCACTCCCTAGTCAGACACATATGTTTAGTTTAATATCCTTGAAGAAGTTTACTCACAAAATCATATTCCAAGGCCCTATGTCCTATGCTTGTTTGTGTACTCTAAAAAATAAAATCATTTCTAATCAATTTTAATTAATCAATGTTACTTTTAATGGCTTTTGATTACTCAAGAGGTTTGGTTGTGAAACTAATGGTATTATGACTCAGCATATAAAATAAGTGAATATAAAAACACTGCTAAGTACTAAGCTTGAATTCTAAAGAGATGGTATGCTTCTAAATGCAACTTTTCAATGCAATCTCTACAATTTCAATGAAATGCAATCTATCCACATGTGTCAAAATCAATGCAATGTAATCAAAAGAGAAAATGCCATAATGCAAAATGAGCAAATGTTTTTGTATTTTCGATATAAAGAAAAGAAAATGCAAGGATTGAAGAACAACTTCACATACAGACCCTACTGCAAGCAAAAAGAGACAAGCCAAGCAGGATACCAAGAAGAAAACACTCATGCCAATGTGGAAGGACAACCAATGAAAAAGATGATAAGAAATAATACCGCCCAAAAATTAAAAAATAAGAAGGTTTCCTAACACTCAGTAAGCACTTAACAGTCAGGACAGAGACCCAACAAGACTCAAAAACCAACCAAACTCACCCAACAAACACCAAACTCAGCCAAAAATACTAAAGAGCCGATGTACACGACTGTTTGAGCAAAACTTGCATATGTACGCACAGTAAAAGAGGACATCGCGCGTATGTACGTGCATGTCAAGGGAAAAACCATGTCAAGGGAAAGTGTTAAGCCAAGAAATTCAGATGCCAAGTAAAAATAGGCTGTCAAGCAATCAGGCGACAAGGAAACTCAGGCTAGCAAAGAGAAAATCAAGGAGAAAAATACTCCAAATCCCAAAAAATAACATCAATCCCCAGTATGGTCGCCAATTCTGTTACAAGGAAAATATATCTATGGCATGGGGTAAACCACAACAGACGTAATGACACGTATAAATCAACTCTAATCCAAAATATGCTGTGTAAATTAAATTCTAACAAGACAAGGCCAAGAGCCTACCCCATCCGAACATTTGATGAATACCACCGTTGAGCACAAAACTCAAAGCTTTATACTTGCAACTTTTCCTCAACAACCAATATATGCAAGCATTTGGTGACAATATATAGTGTTATCATATATATTAGCATAATCGATTAACATACATGAAAAATATTCCCATGGAATAATAATTCAAATATTTGCAAGATATCAATTGGATGAGAAAAGTATTTCTATTAAAATAATCAGTAGAAGTATATAGGTGACAAACTTATGTAACGACACATATCGGAATCGAGAAACTAAGTCCCTGCAGCTAGGTCTCCACCACTTCAATCCTCCACCAAAGGCAAGCTCATATAAAGGCGACAATGAGATTCTCCATCAGAAAGAAGGAAGAGCTTAGGGGCTTAACAAGGGGTTCATAATTTCAAGGACACTTCCAAGTAAGGACCTTTCGTATTGCCACAGAATTGGGACTAAAATTAGATGAGTCTCAGAAACAATGATCCCTACAATTAAATGAGTTGGATGAGATCAGGCAAGATGCTATCCAACGAACGATATTAGTCCAAAACCAGAGGAGCAAGTGTCATGACAAGTTTATTAAGAAGAAACACTTCCAACCTGGTGATTGGGATTTGTTGTTTGACTCCCGATTTAAAAATTTCAAAGCTAAACTTACCACTTGGTGGTTGGGTCCTTATGCGGTAGTCACCGTGCATGACAATGGGGTTGTGAAAATCAAAACAATTGACGATGGATAAGTCTCCTTTGTAGTAAATAGACACCGATTCAAACTTTATCACATACCCACTTCCAAAGAAGATTTTATACAAGTCATGTCAACTGATAAGGCATTGGAATTAGTAGATGGGGAAGTTCCCCCTTGTTCTTGAATGCTTTTCTGAATGCTCGATTGTACATATGTAAATAATTTTTAATTTTGTTAGACAATTCTAGAGATTTCTGTAGGTATTTATTTCACCAGGAGTAGAGAGTTTCAAGGAGATATAAAAGAAGGATTTTTCTTCAAAATATTGCTATATTTGAACCTTGTTGTCTGCTAAGCATCAATTGAATAATGAATTGCTGTAATTAGCCATATTTTTTTGCAAAGATTTCCATCTTCTTTTTCTCAAGGCATCTTAAATAGCAGTTGCTCTTAAACCTTCACAGCTAGATATAAGGAAGTGATACCGTAACGATCAAACTTAGAGGTTACTCGTACAGTTTTCCCAAGAAACCCGAGTAAGTGAGTAAAGTATATTTATTAAATATTAACAAGGAGATCTGATTAATGATTAGCCATGGAAACATCATAATAACTTAAAAAAGAAGAAAGTGAGTTGAGCCTAAAGATACCTTTTTGTTCTTTCCCAATGGTACCATCCACTACACACTAAAAATGCTTGATTATATCATATCTTTATACATGCCATGTCCTCTTAAATACCCCTTACATTAGGACAATATATAAGGAATATATAAAGGAAAGTCATCCTCTAACATAAATACCATCCCAATCAAAAAAATAAAAGAGATTTTTTTTTTTGGTTTTTTCCAGAGTTGTCCCCCCATATTCTTGCACAAAGCAATCTTATATTAAAACCTTAAAAGATGGAGGGCCAGTCTCTGAGGGTGTAAGAGACTAACCCATCGGGATACTGAATAGGTCTGTTGGCAGCAAGCACTAGCCTTTGGTATAACTAGGTAAACCCACCAGAGTACTGAACATGCTTGTTGGCAGCAGGGAATTCTACCTAGTGAGGATGATAATCTGAGAAAAAATAAGAAATTCCTAAATCTTAAACTTGTCCTGATGTATGACATTACTTGTAGACAAAGCTGACACGAAGTATGTATGGTTAAGCTAAAGTTAATGAACTTCATAAATCTTCCATTGGGAACTAACTTTGAGACTATCTTGAAACTCTCTTGCCTACCTCTTCTTATCTATATGTAGGATATTTTATCCTATAGGTGGGGCCATATTCTAACCGTCTCATTAGACCAATATGTGAAATTTATCTCTACACTTAACAAGCTGTAAATCTTTGACTATTGGGAGAATTGACTGGTTTCCTATATTTTTGATTGTGAGGTGTCACAATACTTAGGAGTGGGGGAGGGGTTTCATGAGTTGACAATTGACAACACTGCCTATCTATAATCCATGAGAAGAAGAAGTGGAATCTTATTTTTTTTTTTTTATGTTGTTTTCATGATACAGGCTATTATATCAACAATTATTTTATTTTGAAATGCTAAATATTCCTTGTGTTATAAATTGTTGTACATTTATTTGACAATCCACTTAACTGGTTTTATTTATAGACTTTTCATTACAGATTTGTGATTACATGATTTATAATATGTGAAATAGAGGAACAGATTGTGTGAGCATGATGGAAAAACAAGTAATAATGGAACACACTTATCTTGTCTTTTCTCCTGTTCACTGTGACTGTCAAAAGTGTTTTAAGATTGAGTGTTATGGATAAAACATCCATTACATGATGAATAGATTTCATTTCGCACAGGAGTACCATATGGAGTGATATATGGAGTTTCATATGGGGTTCCATTTTAAAGACCATATGAGGTGCCATATGGACGACCCGATGGCGCACCATATGAAGGATTAGACGAGATGTATACACACAATAAATGACCCCGATTTTAGGTAACCAAGAATCATTTGAATTTATTTGACTGTTTAGTTGTATGATGAGTTAGTTAAAAATGGAAATTGAGAATTAAATGATACAATTCTTAAACATTTTTATGATCAAAGTTTCAAGTTGAAGACTTGGACATTGATCTAACTCCTTCATCATTATTATTGCCTCCCAAAATATACTCTTCGAATTCAAAATCGACACACTCACCCTCACACATGGAAACTCGTGTGTGATTAATTCATCAATGAATTCAACTGTTTCCACATTGGGTGCATTCAAAATCGAAGGGATAGCTCAAATTGTTATCCCATTTATGCATTGCACTCATCCTTTGCTCAATACTGCTTGCCCTTTGCCTAATTGCACTCATCCTTTGCCTAATTGCGCTCGTCCTCTGTCAAATTTTTCCCTATGTTCATTTTACACACTGCCACCATGCCCAAACGATATGAGCCATCCTCCTATGCCAACCTCTTTTCTATGCTCGAGTTCGCATAGTGTAGGGAGGTATTCCTTCGCACAAGGTGAGGACCATTCTTGGCTCATTTGCAGGACCATAATGATGGTGTTTCTCTGCAATTCTCCCTCAGATTCGATGGAAGGATGGTGCACGTGGGATCTATTAACTTATTGGTCTTCGAGGAATCAGTTGCCTCAACCACAAAGATTCCAAGGGTTGGAGACCATTGGGTCAAAGACCACCAATTTCCACGGGCGAGCTATAATAGGGTCTTTAAACATGAGTTTCGTAATGTCTTTGGAGATAAGGGATACTCCAAGGAGTGGATTAAGGATGACATAATTAACCCTCTGATAGTCATCACCAGAATGATCACTTGCGAAGGTAGATATTATGTTTTTAAAGCTTATCATTTTCAATTATTAGCTCATTTTCAATTCAATAATCCATTGAATTTCCCTTTTTACTTCTAAAAAAGTCTTGAGAAGATGTCTTCCCAAGTACGAAAGAACATGGCCAATCCCCATAACAGCCTATTCCACCATGACCTCATCAAATTTCTTGTTATAGCCGAGTTGGAAAAACAGGGGAAGACATTGGATGATTTCATTTATCAATTTTCAAACCCCCATCTTACAGTCAATACCATCAAGAAAACACTTGATCTAGGGATTGTTACTCCATCCAAACCCGATTCTCCAAAGACTCCAAACCCTCCTACTCAAGATATTCCTTTGTTGGAACAAAATACCAAGAAACTTATTGATACCCCTGCAGTCGCATTGAGCAAGAAGACTAAGAAGACTAGTGATAACTATCCAATTCCCTCAACATATATTGATCTTGCACCCAAAAAGTTACAAGAGGTAATTCAACAAGATTTCCCTGTAGTCCCCACAAATAGGAGAGGATCTAATCGATTCAAGAGAGGATATTTTCGAAAATGTGCCCGAAATACAAGAGGAAAGCCTTATGAAAAACCCCCAAGCATTTCGTACCCTATCCAAGTATCTTCCGATCTCGAAATCCCCTATAAAAGACTTAGGGAAGTGTTTGTGGAAGAATTTGAGCCTAATAGAGAGAAAAAAATTGAACCTATTTCCCCTCATAAACCCCCTGTTACTCCTACCTCACAGATGCCTATACCAAATCCCAAAACTGATAGGCTCTCTACATTGTTCAAGGGATCCAAACCCTCCTTTGAGATATTCGATCATACTCTAGCCATTGAAAAGTTACAACATGAAAATGTTCAGCTGTTGGAACAATTGGAAGAGAGGAAGACCATGGATAGACATCGCCACCATGACAATGAAATACTACAAGCAAAGGTGAATTCCCTCCAAAGATTGGTTGACCAAATGACCAATGACAATAGTATCCTCTATGCATAATTGAAACACTGCAAGAGGGCCAAGACAAAGTCTTCATGGCAAGAAGATTCTAAAGCTAATCCATCCCCTACTCAACAAGTTTAGTCATATTGGGCAATTCATTTTTGTTTGTAGTGGGACCTGGAAAATCTTAGGTGTGGGGGTAATGTTGGGCTCATGATTTGGTTGTTTTATGATGATGATTGAATCCTTTTTGTAACAATATATATGTGTATTTAACCATTTTGAAGAAGTTTTGAAGGATTTTATATCAATTCGTCATAGCTTTATACCAGGTATGTGCAATTGATGTTCTATGATGGTTTTAAGTTTAATTCAGATCGATTTAATTATTATGAGAAGCTAATGCACAATCTGTGTGTCACAGGGAAAATTCACAATGCATTTTTCCATCCAGTAGCTCGTCCGATACTCCATCTGACACTACGTCTGATACTTCATTCGAGACTGCGTCCAACACTGCATCCAACACTAAGAGCGTGGGCGAGTTGGCGGTTGTTACATTAGCGTCCTATGCTAGGAGAATCGACGAAATGGGTTTTTTTCACCCTCGTGGCCTCCAGATATTGAGCTCTTGACATCTCAGATCAAGCAGTTATGTTGATCGTTGAGTGGCTCGTTCAGTTTCTAGAAGCCAAAGGTAGTTATAGCATATTTAATGAAATTCTCCATTTTTAGAGGAGGTCAACCCTTCTAGTGGTCAACCTATCAAATTGTAACTATTATAAATACCACAGTAGTGTTCAAACAAAGTGTCAAGGATTGTTAAAATCATTTTTCTATGTAAACTCAGACATTTCCACAAACTTGTGCTAGACTGCGCTTTTTTTAATTTAATGCCAGAACCCTGTTGATTTAGCTCACGATTTGTTGTTGAGGAGTAGCCACGACCTACTGGGGGGCCCACCAGTGGTCTGGGTGAATACTTAGATAGATAGATTCTATATTTCAGTTGTGCAATTATCATTTCTTTCATTTTCTGTTATATGTGTTTTTATCATTTTACATGTTGTGTGTTTGTTGTTCATCAATTAATTGTTTAAATTTCCTTTTTGCAGGTTGCTTATAGGAGATAATTGTTAATATGCTGTGGTTTTTAATCATTAGAAAATAGATTGCAAGCTTCTAACCCTGTTTTGTGTTAAATGTTAAAGTGAATTCATGTAGGTTAAAACATAGTAGCTAGAACAAAGTATTAATTTAACACGGAGTATAGAGTTTCTTTGGCAAAGTTTCGATGGATTAGTAGTTGTGAGTTTTTTTAATTTAATTCTCCATTTAGTCATGCTTTCCTAAATTTATTTTTCTTATCACTCTTGTTGTAGTATGCTATAATATAAGTAGAATTTGAATTATGTCTTTATAATAATTTTAATTTGCAATTTGAGTTTTTAATAATAGAATTAGCTTAGTCTAATTTATGAAATTTCCTTTCTAGATTTGAATTGCAATTTTAATTAGAAGTTTGAGTTTGAGTTAAGATTTTAGTTACGAGTTTCTAATCATGTGAATTTGCTTACGTGAGCATAAGAGTACAATTGAATTAAGTAGAATAGTGTTTTCTTATTATTGATGATTAATGCATAAATTGAGAGATCACATGGATTTTTAGGATAATTGATATTTCTTCTATGATGGATAAGCTCTCGTTAGATTTCTTGATTCATACCTTTCATTTCTCCATAGAATTTAATATTGAATTTATTCCTCCTGAGATATCACTAATCGTTATATGCCATAAGACACCGAAGACATAATCATCATATTTGAAGTTTCTTGTTATTGTAGATTAAGAGTAATCGTTGATTAATCTTTAAATACTGTCATGATGCTTTTAATTAAATAGGTCAAGATTTCCCTTTGCAGATTAGAAGTAATTATGAGTTTTATCTTAAGAATAGAGTTCACTTGCCTAATAGTTTTTATTAGTTACCTGTTGAGTAGTTTTGATTAGTTTACTTGCTGAATAAGTTTTAATAGGTTAGTTGTTTTCTTGTTTACTTGCTTACTTACTGCTGCTCATTAATTTAAATAGATTGATTAGATTAATTTGTTGGTGTTGTTTCTCATTAAGTTGAATATATTAAATAGATGACTTTCTTTTTATCATTAGATTGATTAAGTTAACTTGTTCAAAGTAGGGTTTTTATTTGCTTCTTTAGGAACAATCCATCGATCCATTGTTTAAAAGTTTCTTAGGGTAAATAGTTCAAGTTCCTTGATAGGGTTTGCTCATTGATAGTATTTTCTTAAGTATATTATCCCTCAGATACACCATCTCCTTAGTTAGAATATACTTCATCTAGATTTTCTTCCTTGGCACATGTTGGCCCTTGACCAAGTTTTGAGGAAATATTGGTTGTGTTTGACCATTTTTGGGACTTCGACAGGCTGGATGAAGATGGAGCGCCCAGGCGGAGCGGAGATCGCGGGATATCACTAATTTTGTGGGCTTGTGGACCCAACAAAGGGTTTACTAGGGTTTATGTAATGAGTTATCGGATGTCGTCCCATGAGTTTACCCATGTTTAGGTCTTCTTGTAAATGTATAAATAAGTTGCTAAGTGATGTAAGAAGTATTTTTTGGATATGTGCATAATATATTAAGGTTGGATCAATGCAAAAGGTTGTAAGTTTCTTTGTGTGATCTGGATGTGTAAATCAGGCTCTGTGCTACTGAGGAGTTGGCTTTGTGACTTGACCTGATTTTGGGAAGGAGGATCTGGTGCGCAACGCACAGATCTCTTGTCCTCTACTGAGTTTGGCTCTGTGGATTTGTGCACAAGAGAACATGAATGTAAGAAGATTGAAGACTAATAAAGAAGAAGAAGAAGTTGGTGGACATAGCCCCACAATGGGGTGAACCATGTATATCCTGTGTCTTGTTGTGCTTTGTGCGATGTGCATTATGCTTGGTACTATTGCCATTATGTATAATGAATGGATATGATGTTGTTTCTTAGTGCTTAATGGTAGTAAAGATAAATGAATCATAGATATGAGCTAATGTTATGTGTTAAGTGGTTTTATGTGCTTGATCTTGATTGTTACTGCGTTGATCTGTAATAAGGGTTAAATCTGCGATGTGAATGAGACTCATAATCTAATGCATATTGTTGGCTAAGTGCTCTGTTAAGTGTTGTAATCATAGATAAGTGTCCCGTATTGGTTGTAGACACCCGAGTCCTACAACCCCCCCTGCCTCTACCTCTGTTGAGACTTCATCTTCTTCACAGGTGTTGCTGAAAGGGTCGGTAGTTAGGGTTTTGATGGTGCGTTATTGAAGCGTTGAACCCTGGGTCTGCCCCTATGCCAAAAAATGGTTCTGTGTCGGGACCTGAAACTGTGATTGTTGGGAACTAAAGAAAATAGAAAGATCTATGTGTAGATATGTTGTTGTAGTGCACAATATTCTACTTTACTTGCGAAGATCTATGCTAAGAAAGAAACCAGATTTGAAGAAAAGAGGTAGGATCTTAAATATTTATGCTCTAGTAAGGGTAAGATAAGTGGAATTTTTTTCTTCGAAAGTATGAATCTAGGTATCTTTGATAGATTTTGTTCTAGTCTAAAAACTAGGGAATAGTTATAAGAAAGATCTGATTTGAATAAATTTGATAGAAATAGAGAAAGATATGTTATTCCTATGCATAGAAAGAATTTTTGGAGTAATAAGTGGATGCAGGAACCTAGAATTTTTTTTTGCAGATTGCAGGTCCAACACTGTGATCCTAGTGCGTAGTACAGTAAAGGATAGAGCTCGTTTAAAAGAAAGAGAGGATTGACACTATGTTATAATTGCAGACGACTACGACATTTTTCTAAGGAATGCCTGGGTATAGGTACTATTTGTCTTTGTTGTAAAGCTATTGGTCATGAGGTTGAGGATTTCCCAAGGATGATTGATAAAGTTGAAAATATGAACACGAGACAATAAAATTATGAAGAGGGACAAGAGATTAAGAATCAGAAAGAGAAAGAATCAGAGAAATCTCAGACTATGTTAATGCAATTAAAAGAAATAATGGATCATCACAGAGACATTAGTTTACCATAAATCTTGAAAGAAAAACAATGCATA
Organism: Picea engelmannii; assembly: GCA_009831015.1. Classification (NCBI taxonomy): domain Eukaryota; kingdom Viridiplantae; phylum Streptophyta; class Pinopsida; order Pinales; family Pinaceae; genus Picea; species Picea engelmannii. The sequence continues at coordinate 146,229 of ML784318.1, forward strand.
GTTACAAGAATAGAAGACTTCGACATAGACTATGTATTGGATGAAGAAACACATGTGAATGTTGTTGAAGATTAAAATTGTCAATGAAGTTTTACTCGTAGAGTGTTGCTAAAGCCTATTATTATAAAATCTAAAGAATACTAGTAGGTGGGACCCCCTTGAACTATTGAAGATCAGATCTGTTCATTTTTTATGTTGTGATGATGTATGACACGACTTACATGGTTGATGCGATATTTTTTTATGGGCTAGGGTTTGAGATTATGAAATTTTGGTTCCTTATGTTACTACGACCTATGCTATTCATTGATATCATTTCCACATGTTCTTATCGCACCTACACAACAAACATGTTAGTGAAAACACATAAAAGGGAGTTTGAGGAAAAGAAAAATTACTATAACAAATGAAAAAGAAAAGGGGATCTAACTCTGCAATTTAATTACACCACATACAAACAATTGGAAGGAAATAGGGAACAATGCAACAGTTGCAAAGGGGAAGAATTTAAACTATCCTATATACTATACTATATGCATGAAATACTTAATAGTTATGGTTAAATCATAGCTAGTATTTTAATGGCCATGCAATTTAATTAAGTTATGTGGACGATATACATATGGTATATTTGGATGGATGGGATGTTGGTGGCTCATTTGACAAAGTAATGGACTTTAGTAGCTATGCGATTTTTTTTGAGTTATATATAATGTGAAATGGGATATATGATGTGGATAGTGCATTTGGCAAGCAATGGATGTAGATTCTGACGCAAAGTTAAATTAATGGTGTTAATTAAAATATCGTTGGCATGTATTGATGAGTAAATGAATTTTGGGTGGAGGTGACATTCATTTACGGTAGGTCACCTTTAATCCTTCTGTTAGCCGCCACCCTAGTTGGGCTATTGTTCGATCTTGCTGCTGTGGTTATGATCCAACTTCTTAGCAGAGAGGAACCGCTTGACGAGCTCTCGTTTTAAGGAATTCGATTACAGGTATGTATTTTTTTGTCCATTCATGAGTCTTCTCTGGTTATGAAATGATTAATGGCTCGGGTGTAGTGGGTTGTGTTTTCCTTAAGTGCCGCAACTGTGTAAAATTGTGTTCTTGGAATGAAGCATTGATGGTTCTTCCTGCAATAATATTGAATCCATAGAAATTATTGGTTACCCTGGGTGCTAGCTCTCTGTTATCCTTGCTGGTTTAGTGGGAGAGTTTTGTTGGTCTTGGGTCAGCTGCTTGTCCCCATGCGTTCGCATATATATCCATTATTTGGATTTTATGGCTTTAATGGTTGAAGGAATTCTGCATCACTATGTTTGGTTCGCTTGGGCATTGGGTGATTCCACCACTAAGGGTCAAGTCATGGGTTTTCGGTTCTTACTTGGCCCTTTATTCACCTCAATACATTGTTTTTTTTTATCGAAGTGCACGCGGGTTATACCCTGCGTGCGTTAAATAACATTGCCAAGCCGAATTAGAGCCTCACCTTTTGTTATGGCCCCCTGCCATGGATTTGTTACCTGTCCAAGAATGAGTCATGGTTCTCTCTATGTATGCATTGTTGGCCTCAACGTTTTCACCACTACAAGGGGTTGGCTCTTTTCTGCCTGTGTTGGCTACAAAAAAAACCCTTAGCCTCCAGTATGAAGTTGTGTTGAGAAGATTGTCGGGCCTATCACGTTTACTATGCGTGATGGTGGATTGAATGTATCATCAATTGGTTTGAGTACAAACTCACCCAATTGGCCATATGACAGTCGTGTTGGTTTGGCATTTAGTTACTTCCTCTGTATAACAATGGTAAACCCTGCTTATTATTTGCACAAATCATTTACACAGATGCTCTCCTTATGTTTAATAACTCAGTATTTTTTAATGGAGAGGGCCGCTGCCCCAATTCGAATTAATTCGTGGGTATGTGTGGTTGTCACAACTTGTTAGGTCGATTGATTTTTATGACAATGGTGGATTGGTTGGTTGATACACAGTCACTGGTATTTTTGTGCCAAGGATTGTTTGGATTAGCTGGCATTGGTTACAAATGCTTGATGTTGCTCATGCATACCGCGTTGTGTGTGTGGTGTTTCTGTCATGATAATTGTTAGTTTCTTTTGGGGCCGATTGGTTATTGCAAATAGGAAGAATGTATGAACGACATCCACTGCATGCTTATAATTTTCTGATTGTATAAGCCGAGTGTACACAACACAGTCGATTACAGTGTGACTAAATTGAAGCAATATTGTATTAGATTGATGGCTCAACATGATGGGTTGAGTTATTTCCATGACTGCATGTTTGGTTTTGTAAATGGAAATGTTGCATCGTGGTGTTTTGTTGGTTGCACACTGTGTATAACATGGATGGCTTGGGTTTCACACTTAGGGATACCCAAAGGGTTTTACACATGGTTTTGTTGCAACCCGACCATTTGTTGAGATAGGCTTGTTGTTGATACCTCATCATGTTGGATGGATGGCCCAAATTTTTAGAGTCACATTAAATTGGGCTTGCACAGTGATGGAGTTACACTTACATGATTGAATTATTTTGCAGATAACTTGTGTTGGAATGGTGGATGTTGTCTGTTTAAGTGTCAATTCGGGTTTTGCAATTTGATATTGATTATTTGGTTACTGCCTATATATGTTTAATGAATATTATTTCATTTAAAATGACATGCCCGATTGCAGTGATAGTGTGACTTCATTGTCAATTTTGGAAACATGACTTTGAGTATAGTTGTTGTTTGAAGTAATGTATGGGCAATGGTTTATTTTGATGGTTTACATATTGGGAATGGATATTATTTGAAAATTGTTATAAGATTCAAGAAAGGAACAAAATCCCCTTTACAGATTGTGTGAAATGCATACTGTCTTGTGATGGCACTGTATTGGATATTTGATTATGAACAATGAACTAGTTAAAATACACAGTAGTTAATATTTTTTCGCAATGATTGTTGGTTGGTGCATCTCTTTTCACAGATTGTTTTATGGATCACTTAATTAATTTCATGAATAGTAATTTTTCTTCTTCCCTTCCATTATTTCATTTTCCACTAATTACAAATCCCATCACCTTCCCATATTCATTTTTTCACTCCCTGTTTTGAGATTGATTACAGTCAAGAGAATTTTGGTGTTAAAATAGTTGAAGGTGACAGTGTCTTGTGTGGATTACAAGGATGTTTTATTGGTTTGCTTTGCAGTTTATTGTTGTTGTCATTGAGTAGTAACCGTGTTATTCCCCCCCTCTTTGTATCATGTTTCTCTCAATACAAACCCCTCGCATATCCCAGAACCCTTTTCACCCACTGCTCATTGATAAACAGTAAAACAATTTGTATGTATTGGATTGCACGAGTCTGATACATTGCTGAGCCAAATATATTTCATATTTTTAAGGGTTGTCATGTATGGTTATTTAAAAGACTATCTTCTAATCAATCATGCATGTAGGATGTGTTTTTTAGTCGAGGTAGCCATGGCCGAGGAAGAAAAGGTAGAGGTAATTCGAACTGAGGCCCAAGAAGGCCCAAGTTCTCCATACATTTTGATGTTGATTCAAAAGAGCTTGGGCAATTGTTTATTGACAGATTTTTCAATTGAATTGGGCAGGGAATAGCCAACCTAGGCCTGAAAGGCCTCCTTTCCAAGCCCCGCAAGCCTCCAGTATCCACGTACCTCTTCATGTCTCATTGCAACTCGAGGTCCTGGAAAATGATGGATGGTAGGAGATTGTCCACCCGACAGTCTCCCAACATCGTGGCTGGCCCAACTTGTCCTTGCCTTCTCCTTCGCCTATTAACCCCATTTCCCAAGCTACCCCTGACCACTTGCCAGTGCAATCCTCCCATGCTAGCAAGATATTGAAAACTGAGGCCCACCATGCCCTTGATAAAGGAAAAGCCACTATTTCCCCTTCCTCACCCTCCAATGGCTCTGACAAATCCGTATCTTCCCGGATGCATTTGAGGGACGATTGTTCCCATGTGATCAACGAGATTAGGCCTAAAATCTCTCCACAACCAAAGGAAAATTTAGTAAAATCAATAGGTGACAACAACAATCAAGGAAGGGTTGCATCACAGACTGGGAAATATGGTTTTTAAGTTTTATTTTTATCCATTGTTAATGATAGTTGACTTCAAGAAATTTTCGACAACATGTTTTATTTTGGATACATGAGTAATATTTTTGAAAATAATTTCAAATTTCATGAGCTAAATTTGCCAAAAGTGAATATGTTGATGGGAGACACAAGGAGGTGTGTTTTACTTAACTAATGGTTATGTTATGATTGTTATGATTATTATGATCTAAAGGGAGTCACAAGGGGTCCCACCTACTAGTTATTATTTTATTTAGAACCCTTATTTTAGTTATTACTCTTTCCCCTAACTAATGTTAGTTGAGTCTTTTAATTAACTTAACTAATGAGTTGGTTCAACTACTTCAATCAATTATATTTTGTTTAAAAGCAAGGGAAAGGGAGGAACAAGAGGAGGATAGAAGCATAAACATACTAAGGTTTTCTCTTTGAGTTTATGTTGAGATAGTTCAGTTTTCATTCATTCATCTATTCATTACAAGCCTAATTCTCTTTTATGATAGTAGGGTCTTATTGTAGAAAACAATATTCAGGGCTGAATCACATAATTCAGACACTTGTTCTTCAGAGGTGTTGATCTATCTTTGATAGTTTGTGTGGACTTGTCTGTTTGTGAATTAGTTTTCATGACTGACAAAGGCTATTGTGCAAAGTCGAGTGGGCAGCAATCTGTGGCAAGCTGATCCAACTTTTAGAGTTCAGTTTTGGTTTTATGTCAGAGGTCCTTGTGTATGTTCAATTGGGGACGTCTAAGTTTGACTTTGGTCCAAAATTTCTGCATGATATTTTGTAAAGAAAATGAATCTTTGGTGAATTTGAATGGAATAAAGGATTTCTTTATGTCTCATATATCTTGAGTATTATCTTGGTGACTTTTCTTCTATCTTTACATTTATTTCAGCAACTGATATGTCTGGAAAATTACATAAAAACTAGATTTCCAACAATCTTTTTGTTGATAAAAGACTAGCCTAAGCACTTGTAATTAATACTTGTGAGTTAGGATGCTATTTTTGTTGGCTATAAACATAGGGTGATATTCCCGTCTATTTTTCTTTAGCCAAGAAAAATATGAAAATGCTTGAGTAAGATCATTTCACATCTTTTCCTCAACATTTATTTGGCGACCATACTGGGGAGATCTTTGATATCTCTCCGGTTAATTTTTATACTTGATTTTCATCGATACATCTTTCTTTTCTGAAATTGATTCTTTGACTGTTTTTCTATTAATGATTGTTCCTGTTGCAAGGCAGCCCAATCTTGAGCCTGATCTCCAAGACCAAACCAACATTGCTTTGAACTTGTTTCATACTATTTTAGACACTGTCAATAACCGTGATGAGATTAACCATTCTTGGGCAGCAATTGAACAAGATATCAGTTCTTAAGAACAATTAGAGGCTAGATGTAGACAACCTAGAAATCAGCAGTAACCGTTTGTTTCTTCAAGTTCTAGCCTTTCTTTCATGTCCTTAAACTCTTGTGCTTCTAGAAGAAGAAGAGGCTTGTCACTCGAAATAAGTTATATTGTTGAAATAGGAAGAAGAAACATTGTGTGATCTGCCCAACAACGTGCTCTAAGGAGAACTTTATCTGATTCATCCAACTCGTCTTTCTTTCCCTCATCTATCATCCACAATATGGCATCTATTTGTGGCTCTGGTGGCATTGGAAGTGATCCATCTTCTCAATATTCATCGTCGTCAGTGATTGGTAGCTCATATAGCCACCATATCCCTGTACAATCTACCACAAACCCCACTAAAGTCATTAAAAAGTATGGCATTTTTTAGTTCGAAGAAGACACCACAACCACACCGTGGCATGTGTCCTCTCCTCTTAACTAAACACTTGCTACTCATCCACTTTCGAAGTTTAAAGAGAACTCGCCTAAGTTTTCAGGAAATAAAAATGTCAGTAAAAACAAACACTTGGTGGCATTTTTTGATGCTTGTCATAAGAGAGGGGATAACGACAATGACACTTTCAAGCGCTTGTTCATCAATTCCTTGGAAGGAAAGGCTGCGATCAATTTCTTTGATCTTTCCCCTAAGATCCTGTCTACTTGGGAGGAGTTAATTTATTGGTTCTGATCCACTTATGGGAAATCCAAAAGCCCTGCCGAGAAGTTAAGGGAATACAATAATGTCACCTATAAGGATCGCAAGACCATCCAGTCTTTCAACTTGTGTTTCACCAAGTTGTACAATCAAATCCTTGAACTTATCCTCCCTCAGAACCAAGACTCTTTCATGCATTACTACAATGCATTTCCTTCCCCATACCATCATAGGCTTGAATAAAATACCATCGATAATCTCGGTTCAACTCTGCATACTTTCTCAGAGTATGAAGAACAACTTGAAAGAACTGGTCTTCCCTAGGGAGAATCGGTTAGACAGACATACATGTCCGCTCTCCTACAACTAGTACAGGATATGAACAATCGTATGATAGCATTTTAGTGGAAGGGTATTGTCTCCCCTCTCACCTCTAGAGCTTCATCCTCTTCTACACCCCCCTGTAGAAATCCGGTTGAGAAAAATTTTCATCCTAAAGATATCCTACCTCGGAGTTGGTGTAACTTTTTCAAGGAACATCATAAGGAAACCACATGTGAGGTAAAGAAGAGTGCTAGAGATAAGATCTTTGGTAAAATACCAAAAGCTACTATTGTTGTCCTAGACTTTGCAGAGCCAGAGGATGTCATGGTCATCAACACTAGGAACAAATCCTACCCTCCCAAGGGAAAATTTGATCCTCCTCACAGTTCTTCTAGCCCGAGCTCATCCTCAATCACTGCTACACTCCAGGTTCCTAAGTTTCATGAGAGTCAAGGAATCACTCCCCCCCTCTGCTCTTCCAAATACAATATATTTAATCAATTGGTCAACATCAAAGTAGATGCAACCCTCCTAGACATCGTTGTCATCCCTGAACAACAGATGCATCTAAAAAAAATCATGGAAGGAAAATATTTCATTGTAGCCAATATTTCTGAAGAGATAAACGAAGAGGATTATTCTGTAAATAAAGTAGGTGTACATAACTTTAGATACCCTGTAAAAAATCTCCCTTTTTATATTTTTGTAAAGATCATGGATAATATTGCCCATTGTTGCCTCATCGATGGTGGTTCAGGCCCAAGTGTGATGTTGAAGATTATTATGGAAGAGATAGGATTGTCTTGTACAAATGAAAATGCCAGAAGCATTCTCTCCTACAATATTCTACAACAAACAACCATAGGGAAGATTAAGGATGTAACCTTGGTTTTATGCGCTCATCCTGAGATAAGGAAAACCCTCAACATTCAGGTAATTGATATGCCTGTAAGAAACTACTTAATTATCTTGGGGAGATATTGGCAAGCCTTAACAGGTGGATACCTCTCGCTCGATGAGACACATTTATCTGTTCCTTGGAATGGTAAGAATATTATAGTCTTCAGAGAGGGAAGAATTTCACCCTACATAGAGAGTGTTCCACAATCTAGCGTAAACTATATCGAAGAACACCTATGAGTTTATTCCATCTTTGTTGAAGAGGATAATATTCCTTCGGAAAAAATTGATTTAGATGATGATATATGGCAGATTCACTTTGATGGTTCATTCTCTAGTGAAGGTAATGGGGCTGGCATTATCTTGGTTTCTCCTACAGGGAAAATTCATAATTTGTCTTACTGGTTAGAGTTTGCTTGTTCAAACAATGTCGCTAAATTCAAAGCTTTATTATTGGGCATTGAGAATGCCCTTAATCTCATTTATGGTCACCTTTCAATTTTCGAAAATTATGAGCTTGTTGTGAACTTGATACATAAGATATACTCTCCTAGCAACAAGCTAATGGAACGATACTCCCAAACTATTTGGGCACTTGTCTCAAACCTTATATATTTCAACGTCACTCATATTAAGAAGGAGTCGAATTCAATGGCTGATCAGTTAGCTGTCTTTGCAGCCTCTCCTAATCACCAAATTTTTTCTGACAGGCCTGATTGTGATTTTCAATTTCTACATCGTCCATACATCCTTGAAAATGAAGGATATTAGAAGGCCATCCCTAATGATGAGAGCATTTTTTCTTTCATTCAAAATGAAACTCTTAAGCCCGAGCACATTATACCCATAGAAAATAATAAGAATCTTGAGGGCTTGACTCCTCTTGAGAGTTCATTTTAATTGAGTGTTGTAGGCAATAAAGAAAAACATAAGGAAGAGGAGTTACGAAAGAAGGTGGTTGAAGCCATCCTCCTGAACATTAGGACACTTGAGTCTTCAAAGAATGTTCAAATAAATGTACAATGTTCTGTTAAAGAAGATATGGGGTCCATTGGGATACTCGGTGAATCTCAAAAGGTTTTTTCTTGGTCTTATGAGGATATTCGTTGTTTTGATCCTGGTCTTGTTCAACATATTATGTAACTAGCTAGGCAAAAAAAAAGACTTGTTAACTTTGCACTGGAAGCACCCTTTCAAAGTGAGTTGAGAGATCTCTTAAGGGATGGAATGTTTTTCTCAGTCCACCCTAAATGGGTTTCAAATTGGGAACCGACCTCGAGGACCACTAATGATATCAGAACCTGTATTAGTCTCTAAAATTTCAGGAAAGCGATTATGAGAAATCCATTTCCTCCTCTTAATATGGGAATGTTTTTGCAACAGGTTGTAGAGTCATAGTTAGGGCCCTTACTTGACAGTTTGTTTGGTTACAAGAGAATCAAAGTAAAAAGGGAAAATGTTCAGAAAACCACTTTTATTAATAATTGCGATACTATGCCTTAAAAATGCCTGCCTCCTCGCTTATTTGATGCAAGTACCGCCTTTAAAAGGCCTATACACACAACTTTCAATGAATTGGTCAGTATCCATGCTTATCTTGATGATTTAATCATGTGCGTCAAAGGGATAATAATTACATCTTAATTTCAAGTGTTGGGTCCTTTCCAAATTATCTTTGTCTTGGACACTAACTCATACATTTTAAGGAAATTATAGAGACAATTGTTTTCCTACAACACTAACAGTCCTCTCTTAAAGTCTTGCGAGGGGACAGTGTGAAAATTTCTAATGCTGATTGGATTTTTGTATACTAGTAGCCTAGCTTTGCTTTAAATTTTTGTGATTCTTCTCTATGCTTATAGTACTTTGATTTCTGCCTTCTGAGTTAAGTTTTCTTCCTTGTTGTTTTTGGTGTCTTTTATTGTTGTTGTTTTAATTTCTACATTGTTACTTCTGTTATGATTTTTGTCCTTATCATCTTTTAGTGTTTGGTCAAAATAAGATGTTGGATCAATCCTGCCACAATGACACTCCTGCGAAGAATTGTTAGTCAATAACAATCAAGCTTGCAAAACCATTATGATGTCTCCTCTGAAGGACCCTTGAAATTGTTACATATTTCCATTGTTGTCTTATAAGGAATTGGTTATTTCCTGCTTCTTCTTTCCATTTCTTCATCCATTGAGATTTTGAGAGAAACTCTAAAAGTTTTCCTCCTTGAAGGTTAAGAGAAGATTCCAATTGAATGATTATGCATATAGTGGTAAACACCCCTCATACTTAACACTTTTCATGAATTATTCCAAAATTCCTGGTCATCTTTCCATTAAATCCGCTCACTTCCCCCTGTTGCATAATTGTTCTAGTTACGTCTTCTAAAATCACTGTTCTTGTCTGCGAAACCATATCCAGTCTTTGGCTTTTATGGGTTTAATGGTTGAAGGCATTCTGCATCATTGTGTTTTGTTCGATTGGGCATTGGGTGATTCCACCACTAAGGGTCGCAAAGTGGGTTTTTTGTTCTTACTCGGACCTTTCTTCACCTTAGTACAATGGTTGTTTGATTGAAGTGCACGAGGGTTTACCTTGTGTGTGTTAAATAACATTTCTAGGCCGAATTAGAGCCTCACCTTTTGTTATGGCCCCCTACTATGGATTTGTTACCTGTCCATGAATGATTCGTGGTTCTCTCTGTGTATGCATCGTTGGCCTTGGAGTTTTCACCACTACAAGGAGTTGTCTCTTTTCTCCCTGTGTTGTCTACAGAACAAACCCTTAGCCTCCAGTCTTAAGTTGTGTAGAGAATATTGTCGGGCCTGCCAAGTTTACTATGGGTGATGGTGGATTGAATGTATCATCGATTGGTTTGAGTATAGACTCACCCAGTTGGCCATATGACAGTCGTGTTGGTTTGGCATTTAGTTACTGCCTCTGTATAACAATGGTAAACCCTGCTTGTTATTTGCACAACTCATTTACACAGTCGCTTTCCTTATGTCTAATAACTCAGTATTGTTTAATGGAGAGGGTCACTGCCCCAATTCGAATTAATGTGTGGTTGTCACATCTTGTTAGGTCGATTGATTTTTATGACAGTGGTGGATTGGTTGGTTGATACATAGTCATTGGTATTTTTGTGCCAAGGATTGTTTGGATGATTAGCTGGCATTGGTTACAAATGCTTGATGTTGCTCATGCATACCGCGTTTTGTGTGTGGTGTTTCTGTCATGATATTTGTTAGTTTCTTTTGGGGACGATTGGTTATTGCAACTAGGAAGACTGTATGAACAAAATCCACCGCATGCTTATGATTTTCTGATTGTATAAGCCGAGTGTACATAGCATAGTTGATTACTGTGTGACTAAATCGAAGCAATATTGTATTAGATTGATGTCTCAGCACGATGGGTTGAGTTATTGTCGTGACTGTGTGTTTGGTTTTGTAAATGGAAATGTTGCATCGTGGTGTTTTAATGGTTGTGCACTGTGTATAAGATGAATGGCTTGGGTTTCACACTTAGGGATACCCACAGGGTTTTAAGCGTGTTTTTGTTGCAACCTGACCGTTTGTTGAGACAGGCTTGTTGTTGATACCTTGCCATGTTGGATGGGTGGCCCAACTTTGTAGAGTCACATTAAATTGGGATTGGATAGTGATGGAGTTACACTTACATGATTGAATTATTCGGCGCATAGCTTGTGTTGGAATGGTGGTTGTTGTCTGTTTAAGTGCCAATTCAGGTTTTGCAATTTGATATTGATTATTTGGTTACTGCCTATATATGTTTAATGAATATCATTGCATTTAAAATGATAGGCCCGATTGCAGTGATAGTGTGACTTCATTGTCAATTTTGGAAACATGACTTGGAGTATAGTTGTTGATTGAAGTAATGTATGGGCAGTGGTTGATTTTGATGGTTAACAGATTGGGGATGGTTACTGTTTGAAAATTGTTATAAGATGCAAGAAAGGAACAAAATCCCCTTTACAGATTGTGTGAAATGCATACTGTCTTGTGATGGCACTGTATTGGATATCTGATTATGAACAATTAACTAGTTAAATACATGGTAATTAATATTTGGTCGTAATGATTGTTAGTTGGTGCATCTCTTTTCGCAGAATGTTTTATGGATCACTTAATTAATTTCATGAATAGTAATTGTTCTTCTTCCCTTCCATTATTTCATTTTCTGCTAATTACAAATCCTATCACCTTCCCATATTCATTTTTTCACTCCTTGTTCTGAGATTGATTACAGTCAAGAGAATTTTGGTGTTAAAATAGTTGAAGGTGACAGTGTCTTGTGTGGATTACAGGGATGTTTTATTGGTTTGCTTTGCAATTGATTGTTTTTTTCGTTGAGAAGTAACCATGTTCTTTTCCCCTTCATTGTATCATGTTTTTCTCAATACAAACCCCCCGCATATCCCAGAACCCTTTTCACCCCATCCTCATTGATAAACAATAAAAAAAATTGTATGGATTGGATTGCATGAGTCTGATACATTGTTGAGTCAAATCTATTTCATATTTTTAAGAGTTGTCATTTATGGTTATTTAAAAGACTATTTTCTAATCAATCACGCATGCAGGATGATTTTTTTTCAGTCGAGGTAGCCATGGACAAGGAAACAAAGGTAGAGGTAATTGGAACCGAGGCCCAAGAAGGCCCACGTACTCCATACATTTTGATGTTTATTCACAAGATCTTGGGAAATTGTTTCATGCCAGATTTTTCAATTGGATTGGGTAGGGAATAGTCTAACCTAAGCCTGAAAGGCCTCCTTTCCAAGCCCCACAAGCCCCCAGTATCCCCGTACCTCCTCTTGTTTCATTGCAACCTGAGGTCCCAGAAAATGATGGATTGTAGGAGATTGTCCACCCAACAGTCTCCCAACACCGTGGCTAGACCAACTTGTCCTTGCTTGCTCCTTAGCTTATTAACACCATTGCCCAAGCTTCCCCTGACCACTTTCTAGTGAAATCCTCCCATGCTAGCAAGAGATTGAAAACTAAGGCCCACCATGCCCTTGATAAAGGAAGAGACACTATTACCCCTTCCTCACCCTTCAATGACTCTAACAAATTGGTTTCTTCTCGGATGCATTTGAGGGACGATTGTTCCCACATGATCAATGAGATTAGGCCTAAAGGCTCTCCAGAGCCAAAGGAAAATTCAGGAAAATCAAGAGGTGACAACAACAATCAAGGAATGGTTGCATTGTAGACTGGGAAATATGGTTTTTAAGTTTTATTTTTATTCATTGTTAATGATAGTTGACTTCAGGAAATTTTGGACAACATGTTTTATTTTGGATATATGAGTAATATTTTTGAAAATAATTTCAAATTTCATGAGCTAAATTTGCCAAAAGTGAATATGTTGATGGGAGACACAAGGAGGTGTGTTTTACTTAACTAATGGTTATGTTATGATTGTTATGATTATTATGATCTAAAGGGAGTCACAAGGTGTCTCACCTACTAGTTATTATTTTATTTATAACCCTTATTATAATTATTACTCTTCCCCCTAACTAAAGTTAGTTGAGTCTTTTAAGTAACTTAACTAATAAGTTGGTTCAACTATTTCAACCAACTCTAATTTGTTTAAAAGCAAGAGAAAGGGAGGAACAAGAGGAGGATAGAAGCATAAGCATACTAAGGTTTTATCTTTGAGTTTATGTTGAGATAGTTATGTTTTCATTCATTCATCTATTCATCACAAGCCCAATTCTCTTTTATGATAGCAAGGTCTTATTGTAGAAAATAATATTTAGGGCTGAATCACATCATTCAGACACTGTTATGCCGACGTGTTGATCTATCTTTGATAGTCTGTGTAGACTTGTATGTTTGTGAATTAGTTTTCATGACTGAAAAAGGCTATTGTGTAGAGTCGAGTGTGCAACAATATGTGGCAATATGATCCGGCTTTTAGAGTTCAGTTTTGGTTTTCTTTCAGAGGTCCTTTTGTATGTTCCATCGGGGACATCTAAGTTTGAATTTGGTCCAAAATTTATGCATCAGATTTTGTAAATAAAACGACTCTTTGGTGAATTTGAATGGAATAAAGGATTTCTTTATGTCTCATCTATCTTGATTATTATCTTGGTGACTTTTCTTCTATCTTTACATTTATTTCAGCAACTGATATGCCCAGAAAATTACATAAAAAGTAGATTTCCAACAAGATTTTGTTGATAAAAGACTAGCCTAAGCACTTGTAATTAATACTTGTTAGTTTGGATGTTATTTTTGTTGGCTATAAACATAGGGTGATATTACCGTCTATTTTGCTTTAGCCAAGAATAATTTGAAAATGCTTGAGTAAGATCATTTCACATATTTTCCTTATGCTAGAAAGCACTTGGGAAATTTTGGGAAATCATGCTATGATACCTTCATTGGGAAGGATAGGCTTGTTTAAAGGAAAGATGATAACCCTATGTGGAAGAGTTACTAATATACCTATTATTTCTCATGAAACATCGACATAAGAGGACTTTGAAGTTATTATTTTTGTTGAGGACAATGCTCCTTTTCCACTTTTATTAGGTAAGACTTGGATTGAGAAGGACCAGATCAGAAGGAAATCATAGGAGGAAGCCACAGAGAAGAAAAAACAATAACTAAGGGACTTCATAACCAGAAAAATAGAGCGATTAATAGAAGAACAAGAGGATAAGTCGCAAAAATAAAGGGCCAGAGAATTAGCTATCAAAGTTGAAAGATCACAGGAAGGCTTGAAGAACATGTCCATGCAAGAAAGAAGTATAGCCACCTCAGAAATAGTAAGATAAGGGACATTAACCTCAGAGTCTGTAAGAGCACATCAGTAGTGCGAAGTCCCCCCACTAGGAGAAGATAATAATAAGAATGGAAAGAGGAATCCAAAGACTCATATCACAAGAAAGAAGGAAAGAAAGCTCAGTAAGAAGAAAGCCAAATTAGAAAAACTACAAGTACTAGAGAAGACCTCGCAGGAGGAAATCTTGTAGGCCTTGAACCTCGCTGGAACAACATAACCATGAAGAATGGGACTTCTCCATGACCAAGCGATATGACCATTGGAGTCACCCCGACCATTAGAATGATGCCCCGTAACAGCTAGAAATGACAAGCTCATCAGAAAGAACCATCCCACATAGGTCACAAGATTCATAATGGTCCTCACAGGAAAGTGCATGGAAGGGATGCAAATGAATTAGGCGAGTTACCTCATCAATGAGCTCGAGAAAGACTACCGTGAAGCGCAGTACTAGGGCCATGAATTCCATTTTAGTTCATTGCTGGTATTGATCACATTTGTCACTTGGCAGATGCGGGAAGGAGAAACATTTCCAGAAGTTGAGCCATTGGAGCCATTGGCCACAAGGTTCTCCACCTTGTGGTACAAGAATGACATGTCGAAGCAGTGGCATTCGAACGATGTCTTCCATTCCTACTACCAACAACTGAAGTGTGCTGTTGAGGCATTTCCATGAATGAAATCGAACACATTGCACGAGTAGAGGCCACTAGCGAAGTTCCACGCAAATCGACACTTTAGTTATATCATTGCGCATAGGGATGTAAGCAAGGAGGAGCTGCAATACTTTTATAAATTAACCGACAAAGATATGGAGGATATCACCAAAGAGTGGCTAACATATTTCCTTGTACTGGTTGACGATGTAGAACTCTTTGACCCTGAAACCATTGGAATCCCCTTGGTCACCTAGGTTGAGCATGTCGAGTAGAGCAGCGTGAAGAAAAATAAGAAAAAGGAGGAAGTGCAGAACATAGAGATCGATGATGAGGACACCGCCTCGGAAGACAATGGGCCTAAATCACCCACAGGAGGAGGAGGGGGAGAAGTAAATCAAGAAAGAGGAGGGGAAGAATGAGAAAATAAAGGAAAAGGCGAAGTTACACCACCGAGGGATCCCCTTACAGAGGTCAAAACATCAAAGAAAAGGAAGGTTTCTCCGCAGAAACCATCGGCAAGAAAGAAGACGTGCACCAATAAGACTAAGATGAAGTCCATGCTCACATAAGACGATGTCAATGTAATCATCGCAGCCATGGAGGATGCTTCAGAAGATATCTTGTAGCGATATGGAGCAAAGCAGGAGACACTGTATAAAAGAATAGAGAAGGAGATAAAAGAGATACAACAAGCCATCCATTCGAGCCACATAGTACCTACTACACCTTCTTTGTCAAAAATTGCATAATTGGGGGACAAGCCTACCCAATTATGAAGATTATCAGATGCAACAGAGGCTCGAATTTAGCGAGTCCAAGAAGAAAAGGAACATGCTACAGAAGCCTTGAAGAAAGAAAAGGAGGAGGTCATGGGGAAACTTCAAGTTGCGGAGTCCTGTGTAACCGCCTACGAGAAGGAGAAAGATGAAATTTGGTCGATGTTCGAGTAGAACAATGTGAAGATACAGGAAGAAAAAGACTAGTTTCTCTATAGCAGATTGCGGTCAAATTAGCGGTGACTAAAGAACTTCACTCTGTGCTAGGATTGGCATAGGAGGAACTAGAGTCAGTCGAGATACAATTAGGGAAGCTCGCTGAATCCATTTAGTGGCTTCAAGAATGAATAACAGAGTTAGAGCTCCAAGAAGTGCCGA
Organism: Picea engelmannii; assembly: GCA_009831015.1. Taxonomy (NCBI): domain Eukaryota; kingdom Viridiplantae; phylum Streptophyta; class Pinopsida; order Pinales; family Pinaceae; genus Picea; species Picea engelmannii. Next base: position 162,272 of record ML784318.1, read on the forward strand.
GCACTCCACAAGAAGTGCGCGACCAAAGGGAGGAAGCAGCTAAGAGCGCAGTTGGAAGGATCAGGACCCTCGAATTAGACCGTAATAAATTGAGTGATCGAAGTGCTTAAACCTATGAACACCTCGCAGAAGATCCGAAGCTGAGGAAACTGGAAGCACAACTCTAGGAGGCGCAGCAACAGGCATCCATCGTGAAAGCACAGATGAAGCTACTAACTGCGGTTGAGCAAATGAAGAGATCACAGGAGAAGCGTAGATTCCAACAACAGATTACTACCATCCAGAGTAGAATCATGGAATTTACACATAGATTAGAACCAGTGCAGGATGAAGCCTGCACGATTTTTGAAGAGATTGAAGGACAAGGCTCACAGCTAGATCAAGTGGTTACGACAGTGGAATAGTGATTGGAAGGGCCTATTACAGAGTAACTGATTCAGGAGTTCACCGAGCAGGAGGCTTTGGCAAATCAACAATTCGAGGCATCTCGAGCTAAGCTCGAGGCATTTGAAGGAGCGTTGCCCAAATTTGAGTGACTCGAGATGAGTCACAGGTGAGTGTTGGGGGCCTATTGGCCCTTGAACAAGTTTTGAGAAAATATTGGTCGTGTTTGACCATTTTTGGGAGATACATACCTACTCTAGTGAGGGAGGCCCTTATAACTGATTATGATACCTCCAATATTTTGAAGGGAGTCTCAGGCCCCTCTTGGGAGAGACATACCTACTCTAGTGAGGGAGGCCCCTTTTTCAGCCACTATATCTTGTTTGTGTGCATTGGCCTTGTTGCTTTATCTTTGTGTTCTCTCTGACTATTAGTTGGCCATAAGATTTGGTTTTATATATCGCATCTTGAGTCATCATGGAGAAAGACTATCCTCCTCATAGGTCTCGCTGTTTTTTGAAGCTAGCACAACATCTTGAGCCTTTGTCGAAGTTCCCTTCTAAAAGGAATAAAGTTAATAACGTGGTACATATATCGCCACCTCCCAGACTTGTGATCATCCAGTTATGAGTACTGATTTAAACCCTTAATGTCACAGGGAATCCTTCGACCTCTATATCTTCTTTGATTAGTGGGATCCCTTTAACTCCTTCAACCTCGACGGTTGGGGTGTCGGATATCCCTGCCTCTACTGCTACCCAACTTGTGGGTTCTACTCAACCCATAAGAATGAACCCTTTCATATCTCTTTTTGGTACGCTAGGTTACAATTCTCAGTCAATACCTTCGATCTCTAATCCATTTTCTTTTGGTATTCCCAACATAACGCTACAACTCTCATCCTCCATTCTAGTAGATAATGTGAATCCTAGTTTTGGACCTAGGGGCATGGCTCTTCCATATGCTCCTCTCTTTTTTGGTGGAGGATATATTCCCTAGAAGGATCCTACAGTTGGACGTTGGCCTCCTTTTTCTTCTGGGCCTAATCCTAGTCTCAATTCTCTTGAATGGAGTGCTCAGCCGGGCGGACAAGTTACTTCCTATATTCCATCATTTATCCCCTCTTCCTCCATGCCGATTCTGAAAAACACATTTACTATGGAAAATCCCCCTCTATCCTTCAGAGTTCCATTCAGAGGGAGTCGGTTTCACACTATGGGAAACCCCCAGCCCAGATCCCCTTTGGCTGGGGGAAACATATATAACCCTCATTATGTCATTTCCATCAGTATGGTGCTTATTCAACCTTTTATGAATCATTTTGGAGGATGATATTATCCTACCAGAAAAGGCCATGGAATATACCATAACCCTGGATGGTCTACAATCTTTCCATCCGAATCTTTCCTGGGAGCATGGGCTCATATGCCACTACCCCAACTCCATTTTCTAGCCACGCTTAATCTACCATATTTTCAAAATTAATGAATGACCCTATGTGTCATGATCCATTATGGCCCTCCTTCCCCACCGATATTCCTTCGAACATTCCAAAATTCGAAGGCAATACTGGCGAGGATCTGGGTGATCATGTCACTACTTTTCATCTTTGGTGCTCATCTAACTCCTTCAATGACGATTCTATTTGTTTGAGCCTTTTTCAGCACACCCTCACGGGGGTCATCATGAAGTGGTAAATTGAGATATAGGGGGGAACATACTTAAACTTTAATCAAATGGTTTTTGTCTTTCTCAACCACTTCCAGTTGTCATTTCATTACAATGCTGACATAGAACTCTTTTCGTCCCTCCACCAAGATAAAGCCACACATATCTCAGACCATATCCAACTGTGGCATAGATGAAAGAGGTTGATCAAAGCCTACATTCCTCCAAATTTTGTATTCAAGTGGTTCCTTAAGTCCTTGTTGCCTTATATTTTGAAGGATGTCTCTACATCCGAAGTAATATATGAGGAAGAAGTTATTTTCAAATCCCAACAATTGGACCTCATTTATGCTAAATTTGGGATGGTAAATGGAATTCTTCCTGATGCGTCGCGGTCAAACTATGACCCTAGAAAAAATCTTGGGCTTCATGTCAATGGCATCATAGGCTTCACAAATGCTAATTATACAGATTTGGTGACGAACTAGTTGAAATATTTGTCTCTAAGCCATCATGTAGCATGGCATGCCTCAGGTTCGTCCTCCACTTCCACTTAGTCTCTTGATGTGAATTTTGTATAGTTTTCAGATAACCCAAATGGTAACCAACAACCAGGAGGGAATAGAAGGAAAGGACGAGGTAATAATCGTAAGGGTGGTAAAAATAATAAGAAATCCAAGGACGAAACTAACAATGATAGATCGAATAATAATGTTGGTGAGGGAAAGAAAGAAAAATGGATGGTGAAGTTTCTTTGTAAACTTTGTAAAGATGATCACCTTACCCACCTATGCCCCAAAATCAAGGAATCCTCGAGGCTCTTATAACAACCGCCCGCTATGATGAAAAATATGTTTCCACATAATTAGCACATGGCCTCGAGGGCCTCCAACATTGAAAATGCATCGAACGAGAGTCAAAACCCCTCAGAACATGAAGGTGGCCATCTGTGTGTCAATATGGTCAAGTATCAGATTGATGTAGCTACTTGATCTCATGATTATGATTCTTCACGGATTGTTGTAGGTCCAAATTTTCCTCCTCCTTCAAAAACACCCATGTAGATTGAAAATCAGGAACCTCTGCCTTGTATTCCGAAGGAGTACTAAAGCGCTCTGCCCACAATCCTAATTCTAGAGCTACCCATAACTATTCGATTGTCGAAGATCTGGGTCAAACCCCTTGTGTGATGTCAGCTTTGGAGGTGCTCTAGATGTGTCCTTCAAAGAGGAATTCTATGTTATCTACTTTAGGATCTATATACCCATGTGGCTCAAAGGTTATTAAGTTTGAAGTCACAGATAATAGGCCTCACTTACCTTACCATGTGGCCTTTCAAATCCATGTGGAGTACACAAAAATTACCATCAAGTGCACTATAATTGATGAAGTTGATGTGACATGTGTTATGTCGCTAACATGTTGGAAATCCATTGGCTCTCTGACTCTATCCCAATCTATGACTATGTTGACCACTTTTGATGGCTGTTCATTTCGATCCCATGTAATTCTTCCCACTTTTTTGGTCCAGTTAGGTGGAAAGATAGTGGAGGTTGATGTCAAGGTGGTTGATGCACCCCTCAAATATAATTTACTACTAGGGCTTAATTGGACTTATGCCATGACAATAATTGTGTCATCCATTTTATGCACTTTATGTTTTCCTCATGAAGGGAAAATAATGATGATTGATCAATTGTACTTTGTGAACGCTAGTACTAATGCATTAGTTGGACCTTTGGTCCCTGTGATCGACAATTCTCAATAGGCAATAGATGATGTTGGTGTCAGAATGCATTCCTCTCTCATGGGTAGCTTTGATTTCGTGGCACCAATTCATCGCATTCATTCCATTTCCATTGAGTCTTCTTCATCGATGGGATCCATTCCTTTCCATACTTCGTATTTCAATGACCCTTGGAACCTAAATTCCCCTACTATGTCATATGAATGTCAGTCACACATTGGGATGGCAATGACACTGTCAGCAAAAAAAATTGCAGATTAATATATTCTTGACGCTACTGCTAACCTGGATCCTTTCTCCTTGCAGGCGGACGAGGAAGATCTTGTTATAGATCATGTATGGGTCGTACAATATTCTTGTTCACATGATTTCATTGGCAATAATTTACCCTCGTATGAAGCCATCTTAGAGGCCATGTATGGTCCTGATAGGCCTTGGGATGATATGCATCATTGCTCCTATTTCCTCCCAGACCTTTTTAGGATTGAACATGATGACTTTAGATCTACCTTGAGTGAGATGGTCGGTCACATTGTGGTTTCATTAGATACACATGGTAATTATGCCGAAGGAAACATGAAAAATATTTCTCCTACCATCATGATCGACATCTCTCAAATTCCTGGAAAAATTGAGAATGTATATATCAATGCATATTGTTTTCCTGAATAAATTCAGATCTACACTGATCTCTTAAAATAATTTCATGATGTATTCACTTGGCCATATGAAGAGATGTCAGGGATCAACCCCAAATTTTTCGAACATGATATTAATACCTATCCCAATGCTATACCTGTTCGACAACGTCTTAGATCTATTAATCCTAAGAAGGCCCCTGCTATTAAGGAAAAGGTAGAGAAGATACTTAATGACGATTTCATCTATCTGGTTCCCTTGACTGAATGGGTGTCCAACCCCATTCCCGTGAATAAAAAATAAGGAACCATCCATGTATGTATGTATTTTCACGACCTGAATAAGGCTTTTCCTAAAGATGATTTCCCAATTCCTTTCATTAACTATATTATTGACAAGTGCGCGGGAAGCGAAGTATTTTATTTTATGCATGGATTTTTCAGGGTATAATCAAATTCAAATATAACCCAAGGATCATCATAATACACCGCTTACTTATCCTTGGGGTACTTTTTCATACCGAAAAATTCCTTTTGGCCTTAAAAAATATGGAGAAACCTTCCAACGTTCCATGACCTTTGCTTTTCATGATCTCAATAATATTATCAAAGCTTACCTAGATGATCTTGTTGCTCACTCTCGTAAGAGAGTAGATAAATATACTGACCTTCAATTAGTATTTGAGAGATGCCATTACTATCGCATTTGGTTGAACCCTCAAAAGTGCATCTTTTTCATTAGTTCTGGCCATCTTTTAGGATTTTTAGTATCTGAGCATGGGATCATGGTAGACCCTATGAAGGTTGAGGCAATACTTCAATTTCCTCCCCCGTGCAACATTTGAAAACTTCAAGGTTTACAGGGGAAGGCTAATTTCCTGCATTGGTTCATAGTGAACTATGCCAATTTAACTAAGGGTTTCATGCATATTTTTGAGAAGGGTACTCCATTAATATGGGATGAGCAAGCCCACAAATCTTTTGATGCTCTCAGAAAATCTTTGGTATCGACACCTCTGCTAAAGCCCCTAGAATATAGTAGAGACTATTTGATTTATATCGCTGTGTTCGAAGGGATGGTTGGTATGGTTCTAGTTCAGGAGGGCAATGAGCTCCATGAGCACATTGTCTACTATCTCAGTTGAAGCCTAGTTGGTCCTAAAATTATATACTCTCACGTAGAGAAACTAACCTTGGTCGTCGTACATGCAGTTCGAATATTACAACATTACATATCACTTTGCAAAGCTAATGTAGTTGCAAATATCAATCCATTTCAATACGTCCTCACCAGGCATATCATAGGGGGGAAATACAATAAGTGGATTTTTATTTTGCGATAATTTGATATCGATTTTGCTTCAGTGAAGTCTAAGAAATCACTAGTTTTTTCCGAGTTGATATCAGACTTCCCTCGACTAGATGAGGACATTTTTCATGACGATTCATTCATAGATCAAAATATCGTCCTTATCTTATCTTCAGACCCTTGGTATGGAGACATGATAATTTACCTTCAAACCTTGAAGCTATCCCAACATTTGTCGAGAGACGATCGATGATGTATACATCATCATGATAAAAACTACCTTATCATCGATGACACTTTATATCATCGAGGAGTAGATAATATTTTATGTTGTTGTGTGAGTCACGAGGAGGCTAAGTCTGTTCTCAATGAATTTCACAGTGGGGCTTGTGGTGGTCATTTATCTAGGCTTGAGACAACCCAAAAACTATTGCGAGCTGGTTATTTTGGCTTTCAATTTTTAAAGATTATGTTGAAGTGGTCAATAAATGTCACCCTTGCTAGGTGTTCGCTCGAAAAATGCACTCGCACCCAACCCCTCTTCACCCAGTTGTCACCATCGGTCCGTTCACCAAGTGGGGGGTATGTTTTATGGACTGTAACCCATATTAAGTTGGGGGGAATTTTCATATCATTGTGGCCATGGATTACTTCTCTAAATGGGAAGAGGCCATGCCTACCGTTAAATCTGATGGTAAAGACTGCAGCATTCTTCGTATTCAACCAAATTATAGGCCGGTTCAGAATCCCAAGAGAGATTATCACGGATCATGGAAATCACTTTCAGAATGAAATGATGAAAGAGTTAGCATCAAAACTGGGGTTTAATCATGACCATTATTCCCCTTACTTTCCCCAATAAAAAGGACAAGTAAAGGCGGTGAATAAATCTCTCAAGACCATCTTGCAAAAAATTGTTAGCCAGAGTAAATATGACTAGCATTTGATGCTTTATGCTGCACTTTGGGAATATTGAGCCTTGGTAAATACTTCCACCATTTTTTCTACTTTTCAGTTAGTTCATGGCATGGAGTCGATTCTTCTGATTGAATGTGAAATCCCTTCCCTCAAGTTTTAAATGGAGCTCCTACCTGACACATCCAATCTTGAAGAATGCCTTGTACATCTAGAGCGTCTCGATGAGAAACGCCGAGATGATGCTATGGATATCGAAGTGAATAAATGATGTGTTAAGGTTCAGTATGATAGGTTTGTCTGTCCTCAACAATATGATGAGGGTGAATTGGTTCTCTTGTATGACCAAGCCAAAGAACCGTTGGGGGCATGCAAGTTCAAACCCATGTGGCATGATCCTTATATTGTGTGACATGTATTATAGAAAGGAGTCTATGAATTGGAAGCTTATGAAAGTAATATGTTGGATCAGCCTAGAAATGGGCTCTAGCTTAAAAGGTATTATGCTTAAGCCCTCAAATCTTGGGTGTGAACTTTTGTATAATAGTGTATCTTAGCGTATATACATATTTTCCTCTGTGTCATCATCTTGCTTATCAATTTTTCCCTTGGTTGGAAGATGTCCATAGAGTCTTTAGTTTATTTAGGATTCACAAATGGTGCCAGTCATCATATGTGAAACGTGGCTTTCGTTGCTTGGGTCATTTACTCACCCAAGGGATAACTCATGTCTTCATATGGCATTTTTCTAGAGCCATCAATGAATAATGTGGTTGAGTAGAGAGGCATTATAGAACTATTAAGTGATGCCATTTCACATGGTTTTTTGTCTTTAGAGGTTCTCCTAAAATCGCAGTTAGTCGTATGTTAGTTAAATGAAAGTTACTGTGTGCGAGACCATACTCTACTCCGATGATTCCTATGGGTACAAATTTTGGAACAATATTTTGATTTTCTTACTTATAATCACATACCTAGAAGTTCTAATCATGTATCTGATGCATATGCTAATTATATTTTATATTAGAATTTGCCACATAACTAAGCAAAGAAAATACATTCATTTTTATAGCAAGATTTGCCTCAGCCTATGCAATCTTGCCAATAAGGCCTTTTTCCATTTCCCCATCCAGACTTATCATCCCTGTTTATCAAATCTAGAGCCAAAAATAAATATTTTTCCACATGTACGCATCTTGCACACTATACAACATGCGTATATGTAGGATGCTCCACTACACTCCCTCTTTGTATCCTTCATCCACCATGGTGGTTCCTTCGAACAATTTTCCCATGACGGGTCCTCATGTATCCCTGAGTGTTTCATATGGGGATAACCAGTTTTACGATTTGGGATACCCTCTCCACAGAACCCCTTCACAAGGGGGAAACTTATATCCTCACTTGAATAGTCCTTATCATGCTTTGTTCTCGTCATAGAATTCAATGATAATACCCGTTCAAACCTCTCTGAATCAATTAAACGGAGGATACTACCTTTCTGGATAGGTACAAGGGGTAAACCAGGACCCTTCCTGACTTGCAATGTTTCATAGCCAATCTTCCCCTGGACCTTCGTATCAAATGCCACCACTCGCCACTAGTCCAGTCACTGCTAGTAATATTGGAGCTCCATCACCAACCTCTTCCAGTCATGTTGGAGATGAGTCAACAACCTCTACAAGTCATGTTGATAACACACACCTAGCTTCTGCTAGCAATGCTGGGGGGATTACTCTATTTGCCTCGAGTCATATCAATGTCATATCTCCAACCTCTCTACATCATGTAGTAAATGACTCTCTCACCTCTGCCAGTCACGTTGAGAGAATGTCACCAACTGTTGGAAACAATGTTGGGGGCATCGAGAAGACTATACGTCTTAGACAAAAACCTAAATTACTTTGAAAGACTTGAGAAGGAAATCACCTTACTCATTTATGTCCAACTACTACGGGGATAACAGAAGCATGGGGCTCACCTAAGGGCCCTTCGAGTTTTGAGGTGTCTGTGGTTTCCCCACACCTTGTTTCTTCTTTGATTGACATGGCACTAATTCCATTGCAATCATCTCCCGATCACACCCCTGTCGAGGGTGGTGTGCCCCCTATCCCTGTTATCACACATCCTCTTCAACCTAGAATTAAAGAAGTGGTCATACTAGTGCAATATCTAGTCAATCCTACTCTCCTTCTGGAGAGTGATGCATCCTTCAACCATGTAGTCAACATTCCTGATCATGCACCTTCTGAACGAGAGAGAGTTTTACTTTCCCTGATTCCTCTCCCTCCAAGTTTTGAGGATATAACCTTCGATTGGGATGATCCTGTGGGGTATCCAATGCCCCAGCCTATGTCCTTTCCAGTAAGAGACATTATCCGATATATCACAGATACCATATCCTCAACCAATGATTTATCCTCCTCGACTTGGAGATCTTTGGGTTTTCCCAATATTATGTCGGCTATTCCTAAGATACTGACATTCCACAGAAGTTATGCATGGGACCTTGCCCCCCACCACCCGTGACTTGCCACCTAGAAGCTCCCAAACGAGTCTGAGTTAAGCTCTTTTCTGACTCGTTCAAAAGTTGAAAAGATTGTTGAGTGATTTGTCCCTTTCACACTCATTAATTTGGACTTGAAATGTTGTGAGTCTTAGTTAAGCTCTTTTCCGACTTGTTATCAAAAAGTGAAAATATTGACGGGTGAACTTGTATCTTTCACACTCGTAAATTGGATTTGAAAAGACATCTATTTGGAAAATGTTTATCCATTTTTTACACCAAGTAGACTAAAATTCATAAAAAAGGACTTTTTTTGGCATTAAGTTGTGATTGCATCTCATGCCCTTGCTTGCGGTATTGAGCCTATAGTCGGTTCTCTCTTTGCGTTATAAATCATTTGCCTCAATAGTTTTTTCATCCTCAACCAAGCAGTGCCTTGTTTATATCCTTCACAATTTGACACCCCGTACCTAGGAGGGAACATTCCCCTAAGTGTCCATCTCCCGCATGCATTTCCCTGCATTGAGCATAGATATGTTCCACTGCTAGAACTAGTTTTTCTTACTTGCGACACTCGTTTCCTCTTCTATAACATAAGATTCATTTGTCTATGAAAAAAAAAAAAAAGACAAACGAAAATGGATTATTATCTTATGTTGGCAGCAATTGTGTCTCCTTTTAACAGAGCACAAAGTTATTGAGTCCATTTGTCATCATAATTTTTGGATTAGCATGGCCTTAGGAAGATGAGCTCGTTACAAAGTCTTCTCTATTGACTGGTTACTCTTCTAGTCCCTATAGAGAGTTTCATTGATTCCTCCTGCATCTTATGGTTTCATCATTGGGTCTATGTTGCCAGAGTCCTTCATATGTCTCATGCTCTTGTTCAAAGGAAGTTTATCAACCTATGTTAGTCACCCCTCAGAACTCTTGACTTTGCATGTCGGCCATACCCTCAGTTTGTCTCAGAATCACATGATACTGTAGTCCTATCGTGCACCCTGGCCCTACTTTCATCATTGGTAGGTAACCTTGAACCCAACAATCAACATTTCATCATTGTTCATTGACTGGGTGGTTTCCCTTGTGTTCGATGACAAGACATCTATTCACACATTGGGATTCGTGCAGTGTCTTGAATTCCATTAGACTTATTAGTAGTTTCCTCACCTTTGTAAGCAGTTTTCATCATTGGCTGTTATTCAGAGGGTCTTTTTTGTGTACCACTTGCACATGGCACACACGAAAGCCGCATACAGTTGTTGGTTCATGAACATGTTATTCATCCGATTTCCACCAAATCATGAAGATCCTTCTTTGTACCTCATGCTGACTGATGATAGATGCCTTAATGGTCTCCTTTCATCAAGTCTCCTTCCATCGAATTCAACTCATTTATTCTGGAAACAGGACCTAGATTCTTATGAGTACCTTGAGGCTTGCAGTCATTAGTGGCAGGATCTCTCGCCATCGACAGTTGGGAATAAATCAATTTCTCTCGATCGATGGATTCTTTAGGTGTTCGAAATCGACTCCTTTCTTCACACTTGTAAGAATGTACTCGATGCCTTGATACCTACTTTCATTATCGGTAGGTTGTCTCGTGTTTGTTAACGGTATACCTCAATGACCAGTAATCAAATGATGTCTCATTGTGTTCGAACTCAACTCCTTTATTCACATGATGTAGACTTGCACCCTTGGCGGATTGTGTAGAAGACTTGAAGACATCACCATGTGGACACAACTTTCCTGAGTTGTTGCTTCCTTTTCATTGGACCAATACCTATATGATTTTAGTTATCATGGGAGATCATATTGTACTCCATTGTATACAGATATCTTCAGATTGGTTTTGAGACTGGTTCCACTGGGCTTTGTTCGTGACTATGAAAACTATTGGCATTTAACTGCATTTGTATTTTCCTATTCATGGCTATAGACACTTTTTTGGTATATTTTCACATGGATCTGCAGTGTAATTCTATTGGCAGCCATGTATGCAAAGTCAGTGCATAATGTAATGAGCAACTAGTTCGTCCAGTTGGTCCCCTACCACTCCACTTTTGGGTTGTTTATAATTTATTTCAGCCATCGTAGATACTCCTCTGACCTCACATATTAGGGGGAATCTGTTATAGAAATATTTTCCTCACCCTATGCAATCTTTCCCAGAAGGCCTTTTTCCATTTCCCCATGTAGACTTATCATCCCTGTTTGTAAAATCCAGAGCCAAAAATAATTTTTTTTCCACATGTATGCATCTTGCACACTATACAACATGCGTATACGCAGACTGCTCCACTATAGCCCACCTACATCGATATTTGTGCCAAAAAATGAAAATTAATGTCAATTTTCCATGTCACAACAAGAGATCTATGATCCTTGGCCTTCCATATACTGGAAATGTTCTGACTTGGCCCTTCAATTCCATTTTTAAGGTTATAAATGGGACAATTCTGAGCTATGGAAGGAGGAGAAAGAATTCAACTTTGAGAGAAAAGTTACTCTAGAGGAATTATTTACTTCATATTGAGTCTACATCCCTTTGTCCTTTAAGTCTGAACACAGTGTTCAACCCCCAAGCTCTTCCATTATTGATTGAGAACCTCATTGTTTCTCTCTTATGAGATTTCCTTTGGTGGAGGATTGAAGTGGTGGAGGCCCAACTAGAATGAACTTAGTTTCTCGGTTCCGAACCATGTCGACATGGAAGTCTGTAACATTTTCACTTTTTCTAATCATATATTAATAGAAATACTCTTTTCCCATCCAATTGATATCTTGCAAATATATTGAATTATTATTCCATGGGCGTATTTGTCATTTTTATTAATGGATTATGCTATTGAATGTGCTAACATTATATGATATCACCATATTCTTTCTTTTCTTGGTTGTTGAGGACTAGTTGCAGGTATATTTCTTTGGGTCAAGTGCTCAACAATGGACTTCATCAAACGTCTGGATGAGGTAGGACTTTTATCTTATCTTGCTAGCATATTTGTTTTCATAGCATACTTGAGAAGAGAGTTGATTTCTGCAGTCATTTCCGTCTGTTGCGGTTTACCCTAGCCATAGAGATATTTTCCTCGTAACATTCATGCATATACACATTGTAACATATATAAGTAAAGATGAAGACCAATTTTTTTAATATTTCATTCTTTCAAAAAATATGGTGTCATAGTGCAAATGGGGCTCACACCCTCAAAATAAATATATGGCCAGTATATAATATGACCATGGAATCTATGCATGTGGTTTCAGATGTCTATCATGATAGCACACTACGACTTTTGTGAAACGTCGAAAGAGTCGCACCCACACATGGGGTACACCCACCACCTGTCATTGCACAACCTTTGGAAGATCCCCCACTTGAACCATAGGAATCACGTCCTTCAATCAAGATAGGTTCCCAAAACACTATCTTCACATCTCCTTCCACGTGCTCATCCCCTCGGCTCCTCCGCCGATGTTATGGGAATCCCTATGGCCGTTGCAGACCTACATCTATGTAACAAAGCAATTGTTAATACTTGATACCATACAAAAATATTTCATTTTTTTATTTTTATTGAAAAACACCAATATCACCATAGGTGGAACCTGGTGGAAAATGCATATCCAGGTCCCCTTTGTAGTCAATCCCACCATAAGGGTAGTTGTCAATGGCTATGACCTATTGACGCCACCAGAAAAAGAACTCATCATAGTAGGGGGTTGGCACCCTACCACCTCCTAGCCGCCTCATCACATCATTCCACCATGACATGGCTAGATCATGCTTTCCATGTGGAGTAATCTCTACTATAGGGATCAAGCATGGAACCCACTCAAAGAAAAAACTACAAATAATTGATGCAAATCTGAAATTTATCTTTTTCCCTTGTTTGCAATCTGTCAACTGGCCCTTCGTGTTAGCTAGAAGTGAGGTACACCAGTCATAAACAATAGGTCTTAAAAACTCCACTGCATAATACATCAGTGGCCTTGATTCATGGTGCAACGATCTCGACCCCGAAATTCATGAAGTACAAGAACGACGATATTTAAACTCAGGTTCTCGATCGCCCTGATTAGGATTTGGCTCCCTACTTTATATGTGCCTGCTACATAGTGGGTGGAAATGTACTCCTCCAGTCATACCACCCCCATCCCCTCGGGCCTTGAGATTCACTACCTCGCCCCGATGAGACAATCCTGTGATAAAATATATATCGTCCACTTCAATGCTCAATGGTTTCCGATCGAGGTTGAAGGAATCTGTCTTTGGATTCCAGTAGTTTAATAGCAATTGGAGTAACCTCACTTGAGCCCTCAATCCCTTGAGAGAGAAAAATTTATAAAGGCCACATATTTTTAAAGCTTGTTGGGCCCCTACATCCCTTCTCACTGTTGCATCTATCTCTTGATGCTCCCTCTTCCTCCATTAAATCACCATCCTGCAAAGGAAAAGCCACTTTTTGAGTTAAAACCTTTCAAAAATGTGTTCATGGGCTTGTACGTGGGCTAGATTGGTAATAGTCACATATAGGGTTACATATACGTGGGTAGGCTTCTCTTTGTCTGAGTATATGAGGTTGTATATGCGACCCGATGAAATATCACCCACATACGCCCTAATTTCGATATTACGCCCTCTAATACTAAAACAATGGGGCCTAAAATTGAAATTTAAACCATTGAAATTGAAGTAGAGGGGATGGGCACTTACTTTGTCCAGATGGTTGATGATTCCATTGATCATAGCTCCAACATTCAACACTTGAAGATCGTAAGAAAAATGGCCTAAAATTCACTATGTTGGTGCAAAAACTCAAATGGTATGGTAAAATGGTCTATTTTTACTATTAGTAGAATTTTTTTACACAATTCATATAGTTTGTGGTAATTTTTGACCTTGTGGACTAATAGGGCAGTGGAAAGGAGTTGGTTTTTGGTGGTTTTGTCTAGGATTTTTTGCGGTTTCCAGTGTCATACCGCTCATTCATGCCTTTGGAAGGTATATTCTTTCACCAACATATAGGATAGGTTGTCACTCCATTTTGCATTCTTGCATCATCATATGACCGTGATCCATACACCCTAGGTACAAACCCATTTATTAGTGACACATAACCTTCCTACCGATACTAGAAGTGTTGTTATTAAGTGGTAGAGGCTTACCAAACATGGGTTCCCAAGTTATAACCTTTGTGCTATTTGGTGCCCATGCAAAAGTTATTCCATAGGACTTAGAGTTCCTTCTAGTTTCGATATGACATTATGTTCGAACCCCATATTCTTACTCACAAGCATTCTAACCATTACCTATGGGACTCCCCCTAAGTCTTCGTTAAGCTCTTTTCCGACTCTCTAAAAAAAATAAAAATTACCGAGTGAACTTGTCTCTTTCACACTCGTTAAATGGATTTGAAAGGAGGTCTATTTGGTGTAATTTTAACCCTTTTTCATACCAAGTAGAATACTTACAAAAAATGAATACTCTAGTCACCATTGGCTAGAAGAGTTCTCATGGGTATTATTTTATACTTTTTTTGGGATTAGGGGACTAAATATATGAAAAAAGGACATTCTTTGGAGTTAAGTTGTAATCACATTCTATCATATTACTTGCAGATTAAGCCTATTGTCGGTTCTCTCTTTCTCGTTATAAGCCTCTTACCTCAGAAATTTACATCACTATCTAGGCATGGCCTTTTTTATGTCCTTTGCAACTTGGCACCATGTACCCTAAGAGGAAACATCCCTCTGAGTGTCCATGCCCCACATACACTTCTTTTCATTGAGCATAGGTATGTTCCACTGTTTGGAGCTAGTTTCTTACTCGTGACACTCATTTCCTCTTTCGTATCATAGCATTTCTTTGCCGATGAAAAAACAAAAAAAGATGGGTGGGAAAAGAATATTATCTCATATCGACAACAATCGTGTATCCTTTGAACAAAGAACAAAATGTTGAGTCCACTGTCATCCAAATTTTGGGTTTAGCATGACCTTAAGAAGCTGAGCCCGTTACTGAGAGTTTACTCCTTCAACTGATTACTCTTCTAGTCCCTATGGAGAGTTTGTTGATGCCTCCTGCATCACAAATTTTTATCATCAAGTCTATGTTTCTTGAGTTATCCATATGTATCATACTCTTTTTCAAATGATGTCTATAAGCCTATGTCGACCATTTCTCAGAACTCTTGACTTTGCATGTTAGCCATACCCTTAGTGTATGTAAAAGTCACATGAGGTTGTAGTCCTACCATGCACCCCAATCCTACTTTCGTTATGGGTAGGTAACCTTGAACCCAACAATTGACATCTCCTCATTGGTCGTTGATTAGGGGGTTTCCTTTATGTTCGGTGGCAAGAAATTTATTCACACATTGGGATTCATGCAGTGTCTTGGATGCCATTAGCCTTATTAGTGGTTTCCTCTCCATTGTCAACAATTTTTCTTATTGGATTCTATTTAGAGGGTCTCTTATGTGCACTACTTGCATCTAGTGCATACGAGAGATGCACATGGTCGTTGGTTTTTGAACATTGTGTTCATCGTATCTCCTCCTAATCATCAAGATATTTCTTTGTACCTCGTGCTGAATGATGAGAGATGCCCTAATGCTCTCCTTTCATCGGGTCTCCTTCCATTGAATTTAGCTCATCTATTCTGGAAATGATACCTAGAGTCTTATGATTACATAGAGGCTTGCATTCATCAGTGGCAGGTTCTCTCACCATCGACAATTGGGAATACATCAATGTCTCCTAATCGATGGATTCTTCAAGTGTTCGACCTCAACACCCTTATTCACACTTGTAGAATGTACTCAGTTCCTTGATAACTACTTTCATTATCGGTAGGTTGTGTTGTGTTTGTTAATGGTATACCTTAATGACCGGGAATCAAATGAGGTTTCATTTTGTTCGACCTCAACTCCTCTATTCAAATGATATATACTTTCACCTTCGATGGATAATGTAGAATACCTTGTTTACAGTAGAAACATTCCTAATATGTTGTTGTATTTCATTGGACCAGTACCTATATGACTTCAATGATCATGGGAGATCAAATTGTACTCCATTGTATACAAATATCTTCAGATTGATTTTGAGACTCGATTCCACTATGCCTTGTTCGTGGCTATGACAACCTATGGAACTTTGTATTGCCTATTCATGGCCATAAGAAACTATTTGATATATTTCCACATGAATCTGTAGTGTAATTCAGATTGGCATCCATGTGTACAAAGTCATTATGGATTGTAATATTCTCATGAGTAACTACCACTTTCAACTGAGTAGGGGGCATCTATTACAACAAATTTTGTCTGATCCCATGCAACTTTCTTGGATGGCCTTTCCATTTCCCTATGCAGACTTGAAGTCCCCTTTTGTACCTTCCAGAGCTAAAAAAGAACATTTTTCCACATATATGTTCCCTATCAGTTAGACAACAAACGTATATGTAGGTTTCTCCACTAAAACCTGCGTACATCAGGTTTCATGATCAAAATTAAAAATTGTGTCGGGTTTCCATGCCATGTCACGAGATACATGATCCTTGACCTTCCATATATTGGAAATTCTCCGTATTGACCCTTTAGTTCCATTTGAAGGCTCTAAATTGAGCCATATCCAAGACTTGAGAAAAAAATAGAACAATTCAACTTTGAGAGAAAAGACACTCTGGAGAAATTTCACTTCATATTGAGTCTACATCACTTTGTCCTTGAAAGTCTGAACCCCTTGTTCAACCCCCAATATCTTCATTCTTTATGATGTAGAACCTCATTGTCTCCTTTATATGAGCTTGCCTTTGGTGGATGATTGAAGTGGTGGAGGCCCAGCTGGAGGGACTTAGTTTCTCAGTTTCGATATGTGTCATTATACAAGTTTGTCACCTATATACTTTTGTTGATTATTTTAATAGAAATACTCTTTTCTTGTCCAATTGATATCTTGAAAATATTCAAATTATTATTCCATGGGGGTATTTGTTATGTATGCTAATGGATTATTCTAATCTATATGATAACACTATATATTGTCACCATATGCTTGCATATCTTGGTTGTTTAGCACAAGTTGCAGGTATAAAGCTTTGAGTTTCGTGCTCAACAATGGTCTTCATCAAACGTCTAGACGAGGTAGGCTCTTGGCCTTGTCTTTTTATCCTTTCATTTATATAGCATACTTAGGATTATAGTTGATTTCTACGTGTCATTCCATCCATTATGGTTTACCCCATACCATAGAGATATTTTCCTCATAACATGGACTTTCATGTTTCTTTTGATAACTAAGATTGTGATTGGAATTTTAGTTTTGAAAGGTGGCATAGGTGTGCATGTAGTGAGGTTGTTTTGTTGTATATCTTGGCCCCTAAGCCTTATATATATATATATATATATATATATATATATATATATATATATATATATATATATATATATATATCATTGTTGTTTAATATGTTGTTATGATGCACATGCGTATTACTATCCTATTGATTTAGTTCATGGTTTGAGTGGACAATGGATAAGCCATAAGTGGATAAGGTGACATGTCATATGGAAGAATGGGTTTATATTTACTCATTATTATTATGTTATTGGTTATATGATTATATTTACTCACTATTATGTTATTGGTTATATGCTTATATTTACTCACTATTATGTTATTGGTTATAAGCTTATGTTACTAAAATCATTTCATTTGACTTGATCGTTATGATGGACATGTTTTGGAAGAAACAAGTGTCATTGTAGTGGTGATATCCCTACCGAATAGTGTAATTTCAGTGCATATTTGGAATTTCAACACATAGACATCTATGACACTATTTGGAGGTTTAACACATGTCAATGTTTGCTTCACATTGGGCAACAATGTTGTTCATTAGAAAGCCCTCATTTTTGGGCTCCAACATGATCTATAGCTTAGGATCACCCACATTGTTTCCCTTGGACATTCAAAGCTCCTTTGCAATAAAGTAACAAGTCATGTACTTTATTTTCCTTCAGAATTGATATATTAGCATTGCATTCAAGGGAGAATCGTTTCATTTCACAACATGCATTGTGTGTTTTGTAGGCGAAGGGTAAGTTGTTAGTCATTGTTTTGATATGTTGTTCTCTCATAGATGAGCCCCACTCCATAGTTAGAAGGTTGTGATGGGTGTGTTTTGATTTGAACTAGGATTTTTTGGTTTCCTTGCATTGTTTCTTAAACAATTATAATAAGTCAGCTGCAAATTTAAGTGAAATTTGTTATGACTTCTATTTTCTTGAAATGTGTTTTACATTGTTATAAAGAATTATCCAATTATAGAATACAGTGTGAAGCATAGGTGCATGGATTCCAACAATATTACATTCTGGATTCCATAATTATCTTCTCTTCAATCATATGCGGTTGTACCTTACCCTAGTGTTTCACGCTTTTTCGATTCCTAACTTTCTCTTTTATATTTTCCCTATTTTTGCGACAACGAGAAGACATAGCATGATCTATGATATTTCATTTTCTCAAACAATTAAGTGTAAGTAAACTT
Organism: Picea engelmannii; assembly: GCA_009831015.1. Taxonomy (NCBI): domain Eukaryota; kingdom Viridiplantae; phylum Streptophyta; class Pinopsida; order Pinales; family Pinaceae; genus Picea; species Picea engelmannii. The sequence goes on from ML784318.1 coordinate 181,004, forward strand.
TCCTGTAATTGAGAACGTGAACAAAGAATTCATTGGAGCAAACTAGAGTTACATGCTATTTATTTTTCGTTTGCTAGTATAATTTATGACGATTGCTTTTTTTTTTTAAATAAATCAAATTTGTAAATTGTTGTTCATTTATAATGGTTACACATTAACACATTATTATTTTGAGTGTAATGATTATAACTCTATTTTTTTTTTATACGAATCATGATTACAACTCTATTTTATTAATACAAAAATCATGATTATACTTTATGCATTTTCTTTGTATGTAACTTTTTCCAAAGATGCTAATATTATTATCTTGATTATACTTAATGCATTGTCTTCTTATGCAATTTTTTTTCAAAACTATGAAATATGATGATGATTGCTTATAGTTTGGAAAATACATTGAATCATGTGTATATTTGTATTCTTAGTCATAATGCTTCTTGAAATTTTTAGATATAATACAACAAATATAATGGAATCAAAATAAACTTTGTTCTCACTTATATTCATTAATTGTTTTACATGGTTACAAAGAAGTCTCCAAGATTACATTCTTAAGAACATATGTATGGTTTTGGACATATTTGAGTATCATCCCTTCAATCCTGTGTGGTTGTTCAGACATTGGCTTCCCATGTATGCGGCTAGATGGATTTGTGCTACAAAGTACATGAAAACAAGTTTTAAGTTAAGTCTGTTTGCCAAACAGATAAATAGCTTATTCCTTCAGTTTTTATAGTTCTCTATTTATTTTTAATTGATGACATGAGTTGTAGAGAAAGAACAACTACAATACAATATATATTGTTAAATTTACAATATTATTAGAAAAAATATATTAAAATATACATTGTTAAATTTAAAATGTCATCCCAACAATCTTGGATTAATTGGTGTATGGCTATATGTATAATGCTATATCATAAAATATACACGGTTAATTTAAAAAAAAAAAATACATCTCAAAACATATCACAATTTGGTTTTATTAAAAGTGTAATTGCAAGTAAATTTTATTGTAATTGAATATTTGAACATAGAATTCAAAATTCTGTCCAAAACTATGAAATGGAATTATTAAATATAACATATCACAATTAATCATACAAGTTTACTTATCCAACGTTTTCCCATCCTTGCAAAACTTTCCCTCTATGTTTCTTATTTGAAGAATTTTTTATGCAGGAGCATCATCAACAAGGACATGTGGAGAGACAACTCAGCGCCTTAGTGCGCCTTTGAATCAATTCAGAATCTTAACGCTGGCGTTTCTTGCAAATCGTTTTTTTGAACCGATTGAAAACTGAAGAAGATCAAAACACTTGGGAGCTGAATGATCACGAGGATCTGGGAGTTTCACTCCTAAACTTTAATTTAATGGAACTTAAGTGGTAGTTTTTTTTTCTCTCGAGATAGAAGTAGTCGGGGGGAACCCTAGGAGCCCTCTGGGATAAGTAGGAATATTGTACACCCAAATGAGGTTGTTTAACATGGAGGATAGTGGAAATTTGTTAGGAGACAGCTGAATTTTAATTGTTTCTTTTCATAGTTGTAGCCATTTACATTTGAATGAATATAATAGAGGAAAATTGATCCAATGTATGGTGTTTCTACTATTTACAATTCCTTGTTATTTTATGTTTTCATGAATGAATGAGTTATGTTATTGAGCATATGATACTGTGAAGTATTGAAATAAGTTTCTAATCATTTCTCTTCATTGAGTTCATGCAAAGTGTGCATATAGTCTGCAAGGAGTGCGTTGACGGAGTCTGTCTCTACTCAGAAGCTCATAAGAGATAACATGCAACTTCCATTAGAAAGGAGTGCAAATGGAATACTACAAGGTGTGCACAGTCTCCCGCAAGAAGCTAAGTCTTGCGTAAGGATATCTTGCAAGGAGTGCAGAGATTTGAAGTTCGCCTAAGTGTTGGAGTAACCCTCTAAGGAGTCAAAGGGTTCAAGAAATAAAGCTCAAGAGAGATAGTGAGAGAAATATTCAAAGGGAATGAAACTTTGAAGGTTTCACAAGTTATCCTTCAAGATCCGTCTAGGAGGGAGTGAGATCATTCAAGATCATTGGATCTAGGAAAAGTGCATGATATTTAAGTCTTTGTGTGGAAACAGGAGTGAGGAATTCACCGAAGTCCTGAAGAGCTTAAGGACCATCGATTTCCAGGGAACACACGACACTAGATAGTGTCATTTAGAAGGAGAGTAATCTGAGAAAAATTAGGTGCAGAAGGGTGAAGGATTCTCAAAGAGCTTGGAACCAAAGTAGATATGGGTCATCCAAGCCAAAGCGACAGGTGCCACGAGATCCTGTGCTATGGAGCATAAGGGCTTCAGAGGAACTGGAGAGTGGAGACACAAGGAATCACGAAGCCTGAAGCCGCGAGGCCATCAGGACTGTCTTTGAAGGTGGACATGCAACAGGGGATCCTGCATCCCGGTGAGTAGGCACTCCCAGGGATTGGAGGTGTGCTGCTTCGAAGATCTCTGAAGCCCGAAGTTGCGAAGTGGAGGATCAAGCAATGATTGTTGGGAGAATATGGTCGTCTGATTGGATTCGTAATTCGACACTCTATGGGTATTGTGTGTTGGAGTGGCCACATCTCCTGAAGACCGAAGTCTGAAGTTCTTAAGGGGATTGAGCCCCAAGTCATAGCTCAAGGTTGCATGTGGAGAAGGGCTAACAGAAAGGAGCTAGCACCCAAAATTTCAATATCATAAAATCGTTAAAGAAAAGGGCCAGTGGGTTCCATAGGACCTGCACCTAAGGATAGGAGGGCCTGTGTTTAATTCGGTTTGGGTCCAGCTAGTCCTCAAGGCACTAATCCAGCTTGAGGAGATTAATATCCTAGATTGGGAGGTCGCGCAGCCCGGAGGGAGAGTAGGGGGGTCTGCATCAAGTGGTATCAGAGCCTGAAATTATCTTTGGGTAGAGAAAAAGAGCTCAAAGTTGTACTCTTTGTGTGGGAAACAATCAACACAATTCCACTGAGGAGACGTGTGGAGCCTCCTATAGCTAATCACATTGTAGAAAAATAAATGAGAGAGCTTTGTGAAAGATTAAAGGCAATGGAGGCAACGCAGAGGAGAGCATATGATGTTGGGGACATTAGTGAGGTAGAAAGTGAAGAAATAGAAGTTGAAGAAGCTACAGGGGAAAATGTTTCCGAAGAATGCTTGCTGAGAGAAATTGTTAAATTGGGAGCTAGAGAAAATATAGACATCCCAATGTATGAAGGAAATTTGGATGTTGAAGAGCTGTTGGATTGGATAAGATCCATGGACAAATATTTTGACTATGAAGATTTCGATGAGGATAATAAGGTGAGACATGTTGTCACCAGGGTAAAAGGACATGCAACATTGTGGTGGGATGAACTGCAGGCTGAGAGGAGAAGCAAAGGAAAGCATAAGATAAAGAATTGGGACAGAATGGTAGCCAAGTTGAAGGCTAAAATCATACCCAAAGATTATCAGATAAATCTGTTCAGGAAGTTGCAGAACCTAAGATAGAAGGGTATGACAATGAAAGAGTACACAAAGGATTTATACAAGCTGAATATCAGAATTGGACAATGAGAGAAATATGAGGAAAATGTTTCCAAGTATATAAATGGCTTGAGGTATGAAATCCAGGTTGAGATCAGCATGATGTCAGTGAGGATAATGCATGATGTCAGTGAGGATAATAGATGATGCTTATTAGATTTCTCTGAAGGCAGAGGAGAAGTTGGACAGGAAACAAATTCAATGAAACAGAGGAAGAAGCCCAAGCAGAGGCAAGGGAGTTGCCCATGACAAGGAAAACAAACCCAAAGACGAGACTGAGAAACCACATAGTCACTCAGAAAAAGAAGGAAGTTCTCAAGGAAGACAAAGTGGTGGAAGAAATTCTTCTAGGGGAAGAGGAAGAGGTAGAGGAGGAGATATAAGGTGTTATGCTTATGGAAAGACATGACACATGTCTTGGGAATTTCCCAAGAAGAAGAAAGAAGGAGGTGAATCTCACATTTCAGAAGCTCAGAAGTTGAATGTTGAAGCAGAAGGAGTAGGAGATGGAAGATCCTTGATGTTGAGGAAGGTTCTCTTGAAGCCATAACTAGAAGTTGAAAAACTAGTGTAGAGGAACAATTTGTTCAGGATAGCTTGCAAGACTAAAGACAGAGTATGTAAAGTGATAATTTACAGTGGGAGCACTGATAATATAGTTTCCACAGAGATGGTGGAGAAATTGGTGCTGGAGACAACTTCACATCTGAAGCCATATAAAGTCTCATGGTTGCAGAAGGGACACCAGGTAATGGTCACTAAACAATGATTCATTGAATTTAAAATAGGAGGATATAGATATGAAATTCTGTGTGATGTGATTCCCATGGATGTATGCCATGTTTTGTTGGGAATACCATGGTAGTTTGAAAGAAATGTCATTCATGATGGGAGAAAAAATACTTACACCTTGGAGAAGAATGGTAGGACACACATGTTGCTTCTAATAGAGGAGAAGAAAATGAAATAAGAATCCATAACAAGCATACTTCCCATGAGTGGGAAGGAACTCTTGAGAAAGGTCAAGAAGAAACATGAGATGCAGTTTGTTATGGTGAGGAAACCCATAGTTTTCCTTACAAGTACTTATATGGATGATTTACCTGAGGAATTTCAGGAGCTGTTGGAGAATTTTGCTGACATAATAGTGGATGAGTTGCCTAACTCATTGCCACCCATGAGAAGTATCAACCATCATATTGACTTGACACCAGAAGAAATTATGTTGAAAAAAACAACATACATATTGACACCTCAAGAGAATGAGGAGGTAAGGAAACAAGTCCACGATTTATTAGATAAGGGTTTGGTCAGAGAAAGCATGAGTCCATGTGCAGTACCAACTGTGTTGAGCTCGAAGAAGGATGGAGGATGGAGAATCTGTACTGACTCAAGATCCATAAACAAGATCACCATCATGTATAGATTTCCTTTGCCAAGAATGGATGACTTAATGGATTGTTTAAGTGGAGAAAATTTCTTTTCTAAGATAGATTTGAAAAATGGATATCACTAGATAAGGATGAGAGAAGGTGATGAGTGGAAAACAACCTTTAAGACAAATGAAGGGTTGTATGAGTGCCTTGTTATGCCATTTGGCTTAACAAATGCCCCAAGTACTTTTATGAGACTGATGAATGAATTATTGAAGGATTTCAATTGTAAGTTTGTGATTGTATATCTGGATGATATATTGGTCTTTAGTAAAACTGAAGAAGAGCATTTGAGACATCTGACATTAGTGATCAGGAGACTACAACAAGAGAATCTGTTAATAAATCTGAAGAAGTCCTCTTTTATGAAGAGATAACTCATTTACTTAGGTTTTGTGATCTCTTCAAATGAATTGAATATGGATCCAGAGAAGGTGAAAGCAATCAAAGAATAGCCATCACCAAGGGGTATATTTGAGGTAAGAAGCTTCCATGGATTAGCCAATTTTTACTGAAAGTTCATCAGGAAGTTTAGTGGGATTGGTGCACAAATGATGGATACAGTGAAGAAGAGGCACAAGTCTTTTAAGTGGAAAAAAGAGGCTAAGAAAATCTTCAATATATTAAAGGAGAAGATAACAAAACAACCGATTCTGGTTTTACCAGATTTCAGAAAGACGTTTCAAGTGAGATGTGATGTGAGTGGAGTTGCAATTGGAGTGGTCTTGAGCCAAGATAATAGACCCATTGCATATTTCAGCGAGAAGCTGAATGATACTAAGGATAAGTACTCCACATATGATAAGGAGTTTTATGCCATAATTCAAGCTTTGAAAAAATTGAGGCATTATCTTGTACCAAAGGAGTTTGTATTGTATAGCAATAATCAAGCTTTGCAATGCATAACCAGACAAGAGAAATTAAACCAAAGACACACTAAGTGGATAGAGTTTATGAAAAAATTCACTTTTTTCATTAAACATATTTCTGGTAATGCTAACAAAGTTGTTGAATCATTGAGCAGGATATGTCTGATTCTGCAGGAATTTTAGGTCAAGGCCTTGGGGCTTGAACACCTTAAGGATATGTATCGTGATGACCCAGATTTTAAAGAAGCATATGAAGCATCTGCAAACCTTGTTCTTAGAGACAAAATATAGTGTATAGATTATATGATTCAATATGGACTAATGTTTAAAGATTTCCAATTGTGCATACTGAGGTGCTCAATGAGAGAAAATCCATTGAAGGAAAAACACAGTGGAGGTCGAGCAGGACATTTTGTCCATGAAAAGATATTTGCACAGTTGGACAGGTCATACTATTGGCCAGGTATGACAACAGAGGTGAAGAATTTTGTGAACAAATGTAATATTTTTCATTATGCAAAGGGAAAGAAACATAACACTTTATTGTATCAGCCACTGCCTATTCCAAATAGGCCTTGGGATGTAATAAGCATGGATTTTGTGTTGGGATTGCCAATAATCCAAAGGGGAAGTGATTCCATATTTGTTGTGGTTGATATATTCTCAAAGATGACACACTTTATCCCATTCCAGAAAACAATTGATGCAACACACATTGTAAATTTGTTTTTCAAGGAAGTTGTGAGACTTCATGGGTTGCCCAAGAGTATTGTCTCAGATAGGGACACTAAATTTGTTGTTAATTTTTGGAGAACATTATGGAAGAATATGGGGACAAAACTATCTTTTAGTTCATCATATCACCCTCAAACAGATGGACAGACAAAGGTGGTAAATCAGATCTTGGGAAATTTGTTGAGAAGTTTGGTCACTAGACATCATAACCAGTGGGATCAAATTATGTCACAAGCAGAGTTTGCATACAATGACTCAATGAATAGAATTACAGGAAAGATTCCATTCTAGATAGTGTATAGAATGAAGCCAAGAGGAGTATCAGAATTGAGAGAACTGGAGCAGAGTGAATTCAGAAGCACTAGAGCAGAAGACTTCATTGCAGAAATGCAGAAGCTTCATAATTAGATCAAGGAGTAGCTGCAAAACATAAATGTAGAATATAAATGAAGAATTGATCAGCATAGGAGAGAATTTCAGTTTGAAGTGGGAGATCAAGTATTAGCACACCTAATAAAGGAAAGGTTCCCAACGGGGACATACAACAAGATGAAGTTGAAAAATGCAAGATCTTAAAGAAATTTGGTGCCAATGCTTATGAGATATAACTTCCAAAGGACGTGGGCACATCACCCATATTCAATGTTTCAGACATGTATCCTTATAGGGGAGATGACACAAATGAATCAGAAGATGAGAAAGAGATTCAGTGGGAGAAGTAGATGCATGTAGCAAAAAATCCACAGATGGAGAACATCATTGATCATAGGATTGGCAAGAAGACCAAGAGAAATACATACCTTGAGTATTTGATAAAGTGGAAGGGACACCCAGTAGAAGATGCTAGTTGGGTAAATGAAGTTGATATCCAGAGGCATGGAAAGTAAGTGAAGGATCTCATGGACATGATTCCATGAATTTTTGTCCAGGGGAGTATGATGTAGGAGCATCGTCAACAAGCACACGTAGAGAGACAGCTCAGTGCCTTAGCGCACCTTTGAATCAATTCGAAATCTTAACGCTGGCATTTCCTGCAATTTTTTTTTTTGAACTGATTGAAAATTGAAGAAGATAAAAATGCTTGGGATCTGAATGATCACGAGGATATGGGAGTTTCACTCCTAGACTTTAATGTAACAGAACTTAAGTGGTAGTTTTTTTTTCTCTCGAGATAGAAGTAGTGGGGGGGAACCCTAAGAGCCCTCTAGGATAAGTAGGAAATGGAAATTTGTTAGGATATAGCTGAATTTTAATTGTTTCTTTTCATAGTTGTAGCCATTTACATTTGAATGGATATAACAGAGGAAAATTGATCCAATGTATGGTGTTGCTACTATTTACAGTTCTCTATTATTTTATATTTTCATGAATGAATGAGTTATGTTATTGAGCATAGGATACTGTGAAGTATTGAAATAAGTTTCAAATCATTTCTCTTCATTGAGTTCATGCAAAGTGTGCATATAGTCTGCAAGGAATGTGTTGATAGAGTCTATTTCGACTCAGAAGCTCAGAAGAGATAGCGTGAAACTTCCATTAGCAAGGAGTGCAAAGGGACTGCTACAAGGTGTGCATAGTCACCCGCAAGAAGCTAAGTCTTGCATAAGAATTTGTTGTAAGGAGTGCACAGATTCGATGTTCGACTAAGTGTCGGAGTAACCCTATAAGGAGTCAAAGGGTTCGAGAAATAAATCTCAAGAGAGATAGCGGGATAAATCTTCAAAGGGAATGAAACTCTAAAGGTTTCATGAGTTATCCGTTAAGATCCATCCAGGAAGGAGAAAGATTGTTATAGATCGTTGGATCTAGGCAAAGTGAATGAGATTTAAGTATCTGTGTGCACATAGGATCGAGGAATTCGCCGAAGTCCCGAAGAGGTTAAGGACCGTCGATTTCTAGGGAACACGCGACACCAGATGGTGACGTCTAGAAGGAGAGTACTCCGGGAGAAAGTAGATGCAGAAGGGTGAACGATTCCCGAAGACATGGGAACCAAAGTAGATCTAGGCCGTCCAAGCCAAAGGGACAGGTGCCACCAAATCCTACGCTCTAGATCATAAGGGCTTCGAAGGAGATGGGGAGTGGAGACGCAAGGATTCACAAAGCCTGAATTCGTGAGTCCATCAGGACCATCCATGAAGTTGGACATGCGGTAGGGGATCCTGCAGCTTGGTGAGTAGGCACTCCATGGGATTGGAGGTATGATGCTTCGAAGAGCTCTGAAGCCCAGAGTTGTGAAGTGGAGGATCAATTGTCGATTGGCGGGAGGATAGGGGTCGTCCGATTGGATTTAGAATTCGACACTCTACGGGTATTGTGTGTTGGAGTGGCCAGAGCTCCTGAAGCCCAAAGTATGAATCACTTAAGGGGATTGAGCCTTGGGTCATATCTTGAGGTCACATGTAGATAATGCCTAGTAGAAAGAAGCTAGAGCTCGAAATTTCAAGATCATAAAAGCGTTAAAGAAAAGAGCCAGCGAGTTCCATAGGACCTGCACCTAAGGATAGGAGGGCCCGTGTTTAATTTAGTTTGGGGCCAACTAGGTCTTGAGGAGCTAATCCAGATCGAGGATATTAAGATCCTAGATCGAGAGGTCGTGCAACCCCGAGGGAGAGTAGGGGGGTCTACATCAATTTTGTTGGAGATTCACTATTTTTTTTTATCAACAATTAAAACATTATTTTAAATATGCTTATATGTATGAGGGTTATTATGTTTTAATGTTGTGTGCAAAAATAAAACTTTGTTTAAGCAAAATCGTTTCACTTAGAAACTACTAACATTTTAAAACTAAGTGTTGAGCATGTGGTTTTCCTTCATTCATCACGAGTGTTAGACATGCATTCAGGTGATGCACATGCACTCTAACACGTGTTGTGTGATCTGAAATGATTTATTTATTTCATATGGAAGAAGATCTTTGTTTTCCTAGTTTCAATCGATAGAGAGACCCAATATACTGAGAAAAAAAAAGGGAAGGTCTCATGTTTGGGGAATAAAATTGAGATAATTCATAGGCTAGAGAGTGTGTTTTGGCTTGCACCTTTACCACACCCATTCACATTGTATAAATATAGATTGACATGGATTTGTCACTTGTGTTGGTCTGAGATGAGTTTGCGGTATTACCATTATTTATGAATGCATTTTTCCTCCTTTAAACTATGCATCCTGGAGTTGAACTTTGCAAATCAGTCCTTCTGACCCAATAGTATTCCTGCACAGAGATTTACACCTCTTCCAGTTTAGAATGATAAAAAATTAATAAATGGAATGATGTGGGAATGAAGTGGGGGATATGAGAAGTGAAATAGATGGAATGTCTGTATTTGATTGATATGGTTGTCAGGCACTTGTTGGTTGGGATGGGTATATGATGGGACTAGACACAAAATGATAAAACCTGGTAGTGATCGAATGCCTAATATGCATCTAGATAGGGAACTTGATTTGTTTCTATTTTCTTTGGAACCAACATGTACAACATGTCAAACATTGCATTCTCACCATTCCAAGAGGTTGGTATAAGCATGGTTGAGGTTTATACTTTAAATTCTCATTGGTTCTCATTTGGAACCAATCCTTTGCACGACCACAAGTTTTCTATTTTTTTTTTTTTTTTGTAAATAAGTTAGTATGGTATACCATATTGAAATCTCTTCTAGAATTTTCCTAAGCAATTTTTTTGAGATGCTTGAATTCCTTCATAATGGCTCTAGCATCTTGGCTTGGCTTGTCATGTTGGCTTGCATGTATCTTATTATAAACCTATAAATCATTGTTTGGTGTATGTTTTTCAAATATGCATCAAATTCTTAACATGAGATCCGCTCCTTCATCTCCTGCTATTGATATAGATAGTCAAATGTGTAATCTTGATCATAGTTGATAGTTGGTAGTTCCATCTTAGTTAGCTCATTGAAGTTTTGGCTTTCCTCTCTAAAGGCACAATCACACATGACTAAAGATAGTTTGCTTCATCCATGGTTGTGCCATTAAAGACAAACCATCTTAGTGAACATTGACCAAGTTCATGTCACCTCTCAAAATAATGAGAGATAATTATTTGGGAAAACAAGAAATCATTCTTGTTCTCTCTTCGATCTATAGCAAAGAAAACAAGTTAAACCATCATATCTGTCTCAACTAAATTCGAAAGATTATGTGCCACACCAATGAATATCTTTTCTTATGGTTGAAACGTGTGAACATTTTTTTTGGAGACAAATGTGCAGTCGCCAATATGTTTGGAGTAGTTGTGGGTAGATGGATATATGCAACTAAAGACCATATAGGAGTTGGCACAATTGATCAATCTTCGAAAACTTTAAGTTAGTGGGTGCTCTGAGTTAGAAGAGTTGTCAAGTATGGAAACATTGGTATTGTTGGAGGTGATTGCGACATAGGCATGTGTGAAGATGAAGAGCATAGTGGGGTTGACATGGATGACAAATAGTGGGTGATTTGACTTAGAAGATATACAAAGTATGGAAACATTGGTATATTTGGAGCAGTTATCAGAAAATGAATGTATGTGGTTGAAGAGTATACGAGGGTTGATGCAGTGAAAATCTTATACACATATACATTAGTGGGTGGGTTGATGTAGTGGAAAAATATTATACACCTATATATTAGTGGGTTCTTTGAATTAGAAGAGTTGTCAAGTATGGAAACATTGGTATCTTTAGAGGAGTCTAAATACTTGTAGCAAAAGGGGTGGTAGAAAAATACCTACCACATATTTGGAAAAGCATAATAATCCACTATGCTCGAGAATATTTTTACTGTAAGCAGATACTTCATAGGTATATTCTTCTATCATTATCCTTGTCTATGATGCCACTTATTCGCTTATCCAGATGCATCAACTTCCTATGTCCATATATATGAATTTTCTTAGGGTGTTGTTCGATTTGCATATGAATCCATAGGGAATAAATTGTGCAACATTGTTTATTCATACTAATAGGTGTCAAAGAAGGTGGTGTAGGTTTTGATGTGGAGGAAAGAAATGAAGTGGTAAAGAGAATGAGGCAGAGGAAATGGGTAGGTAGTTGACATAGTTGTTAATGTGTAGTTTGGGTTAATCAATACACAACATATGATATGGAGAACCGACGAGCAGGGCGTTGACAGGGTTATTAATGGGTAGTGTGGGTTAATTAATACACAAATTTGGAGATGGAGAAATGGATTAATGCACACTGTCACCGCGACAATAAGAGATCAAAGTTGAAATCCAATAGAAAGGTTGAAAAATAAAGTTTATTTTTTATTTTAATCTCAATAAAATTATTATTGAGACTTGCGTATCTTGGACATTATAAATTAGAGAAAAATTGAAGTCAAAGGCCGAACTAATAGCAAGTCAACAATGAACTCATTTTTATAGTCTTGGCCTTCAGTAGGGACTAATAAGGTGGACAATATAGGAGGGAATATAAGGTGGAAAACATGATTTGTGTCTCATTTTATAATATTTGTATGCAAGTTGGTTTCATGGCTTTGGTAGATTTGAAGAACTTAAGACATAAATGCATAACCTAATTATTCTTGACTTTAGTGGTTGGTGGGATCGTGGGATCACATATTTTATGTTTACATTGAGATAAGTAACCTAAGTTGCATTGAAAAAATATAAGGCTATGACCTTATACCTCTTTTAAAATGAATTTGATGTTTATTTATTTTCTATTATTTAGTTAAGGTATCTTGTAACTTCCCTACTGTTCCAACTTCTATTTAAAAGGGAAGGGAAGAGGAGCATAAGGTCATTACTTACCTAGGTATTATGTTTTTACTGAAATGTTTAATGAGTTTAATGCTTTCCATATAGGTATTATATACAACCTTATGATTTCTTATGACTATAAGAAGCTTTCCTATGTTGTTTTTTGTTGGTTGAAGTTTACATCCTCCTATTTGATGTATACACACTTGCTAGTTGGTTATTTTCTTGATACCTATCAATGATATGTGTGAATAGTTATGTATTTCTCTATTTGGTCGAGGCTATATACTATATATTTTTCTACCCCTTGAGGCTAAAAAATATTAAATAGATTACCTAGTCTCAGCTTGTGTGCGGTTTCATAAACACTTAAGTGAAAGCTCTCACTTATCGATATATTTGCATGTGGTTTTGAAAATATTCCAAATATGTTATCTTGCTTTAGTCCAAGATTTCAGTTCTCGATTTCAGTTCTCGATTTATATTTTTTCAATGAAATTTGATATGGTATGATCTATTAATGTACTTTGATATTGTACTTTATTTGAGAAGTGAATAAAATTATAGGGTCTCTTTACTTTGATTTTGAAAGTGTTCTTTTTTTTTCTACTTTTGGGTGTATCATACAATTTTATCTTTGGATCATGTAACTCATTTCCAAAATAAAACATTTTGATCTAGCTTAACTCTAGATCTATTAAAAACAGACATGGACAAACAATATATTGAAATACAAATATTTGGATGCATACAATGCACACACAGACATGCACATGTGTGCACACACAAACATCCAATATATATATATATATATATATATAAGGAGTGCTTATTTACAACGTGGTACCCTTGAGTAAGATATGTGAGATACAAAAACAAGGTAACATTTTGTTGAGTAAAAGCAATGGAAGTCCTCCTCACAACATTTTTTCGAATCTTGTTTGGCTAAGACAAGATAGGCGGGATTATTACCCTAATTTATATCCTTATTGCAATTTCAATTAACCTTCAAGTTATTGAATTGAATACTAACTGTTGTTTTTTTAAGCATTTATCAAATGCAAACTGAAATAAAGAAGTTTGATTTTTTTAGATAATAATTTAAACAAGAAGCAAAATCACATAATCTAATAGAAATAAGAAAGAACAAGAGAGTTGCAAAACCATCAATGATTTTATTCATTCATTTTGTAATAACCAATACACTTCACATACTTTCAAAGTATGGACTAGATGAAAATATAGTAGCCTAAGGTAATACACACATAGGCCACTGGTGCCTTCAAATCTGACCAAGAATGATAAGCTAACAACCACATCTTTCACTCTGTTATGAATCTGCACAAGAATCCTATTTACCACCGAGAAATTAATCCATAAACCAAAAGAAGTCTACAGATTATCAAACAGACAATCAATCTGGAAGCATATTAGAATTCAATGCTCCTTGGTTCTAGCTTTTCGTCACCTTCAATAGACCCTACTATCACAAGAAGTGTCTTATATTAGAAATCAGAGATGAAGGAAGTGGTAATGAAATCTCACTTGTAATTAAGATCATACCTTATCAAAACAATGTGTTCCTCCCCTTCATTTGTCCAACTTACCTCCTTTTAACATCTCCAAGGTAGTTGAATTACTCAACCACTTCTAGTTAGTTTATTAACTAACAACTAGTTAGTTAATAGGAGAGTTATTAAGTAAGTTAATAAATAATAATGATAATAATATGATAAGGGTATTAAATAAAACTAATAAGTGGGGACCCACTAATTCACTTTAATGAATAAATAAACCATTTCATCCTTGTATAATCCACCTTGAATACATGACATATCAATCTCACCACGTCATACAATTCATATTATTATTATGTACAAAATGAAATAATCATAGGAGCCCCTTTTCACTCCATGTGGAAATTATGCAATTTATCAAAATATATTCATTTCATAATTTATCCAAACATGTAGCATGTAAAATACAAGGCTGTTCAAAACAATGCTATCAAATATTAGCTGTCCAAAAATGATATCCTGTCCAAAATAAAGTGAAAACAAGTCCATATATATGTGCCAAATAAATTATGAGAAACCATATTTACAGTGAGAGTTTTCCCCTCTTTTTCTATGACTACTCTAATCCTTTTCATTTTTTCCAATTGATGAATCTACCTTAGCGGAATTCTGATCATTCTCTTGCATATGGGAAGTGACTGGATAAGAAGATTCCTATGATGATTTTGACCTGGCTACTGCTACTTTCTCTTGCTCAATTTTGTTTTCAAGATAAGTGATTTTGGCCTTATGATGGGCATGTGAGGCTTGAGATCGAGGATACATTAAAATTCGATGTGAAGGAAGTGTTGGTGGAAATGAACCAGTGGGCCAAGAAGGAAAGGGAGGTTGTTGTAGGTTATCAATATTTGGCCATCCTTGTGAGTGTCTGGGAGGAGGGTGCACAATATCTTGCTATCCATATCATTCTGGCAGAACTAAAGGATTGGAATTATGATTTGGAACTGGTATGCCAATATTTGGGTGTGGATTTCAGGAATAGGTGGAGGTCTGTAAGTTTGCTGGCCAGCCAAGTTGAGGAACCCTATTTGTAACTATTGATCAAACTCTTCTGAATATGCATGAAATGTATAGAGAACCTTAATATTTTGTTTACCCTTTTCCAAGGAGCCAATCCTCTACCTCTGTTATTAATCCTCTTGTTATGACTGCCCCTGCTAAAAAATCCCATTCTAACACACATTCACAAGTATCAGGACCAGAGCATGACTAATCCATCATCTAAAAATTTTCAAAATAATAATTAAGACCTGGATATATATACATAACAATACATGTGCACGCAATCAATATGCATTCCACATTCCATAACTAGTAATTACTCAGAAAAAGGATTTATAGGGCTCTTGGGATTTCATGATCAAGTTTGTAATTAGCAGAAAATGGTAAGTATGATTGGGAAGTGCAATACAAACTATTCATTTACCATGACTATTTCTATCACACCATTATTATCACCATCTTTTAATATGAAACAAAGTAGATATCAAACCAATTAAACACTCCTTTTTCAACTTATATAATTTTTCCATGAAACATTTCTTACAATTATAATATAAGCATGGGAACGAAACAAGTATTTGGGTTGATGAAAGGGATTGTAATGAAAAAAAAATGCTATGTATGATGGGAAAACACATTGGACATGCTTATACTACAATTATCCCCATTATCATTCAATCCTTACAATTCCAACAAACATGATTATAATCACCACACAACCATAGTGTTCAATAAAATCGGTTTATCTCTCATTCCATAAAGTATCCATTTCGAAAAAATAGATGCCACACAACAATTTTGTCATCATTAGAGTTGTTCTCAAAATAATTTCATGTCTTACTCCAAGAATTATTTCCTTTTTTCAAATGATCAAAATCCATGTATTAGTCCCTTTTAACACCAACTTCCTTCTTTAGTCAAAACATTTCATATTACTATCAACATCAAATGTGAAACATTCATGTAGACAATGCTTGAAAAATCAACAATTTCATCAAAAAAACATTTGATTTATCCAAACAAACATTTGTTTATCTGCGCTCTTAAATGATCAATTTCATTGCTTATTAGACAACACTTGAATGATCAAATTGTAACGATGTTTGTTCAATCCAACCTCAAATTGGATAGAGCCCTTTTATTTGCAAGGAGATGACAGACAAATATGTGCATTGAAATTACTGAATCAATATCATGGTATCATGCCCCTATTATGGTCAAAAGGTCACAAAATCGAACCCAACAGAGATGTCACGAAACAACACGGGTTTCAAAAATTTATTGCTACCAAAGCACCACCATTAAATTTTTGAGGCTAAATGGGTTACTAAGAAAAAATCTTAGACTCTCATGTGACACTTGTCACAAATCTAATCATAATACATAGAGACAATGATGCCTCCTTCTTGTTTTCGGTCCCAAACAATGACCATAATTAAAATGATCAGGGTTTTACAGGATTTTGGCTTCCAATGAATAATTTAACGCCAATAATAAAAGGGCTCTGACCCAAAAGGTTTCATTTAAGACTTGGCTCGACCGAGATGTGCATGCAGGTAGACCAACAAAGTTATGCATAGGTTTGCATGATATTTAAAGAAACAACGTAGGGTCTGCAGCACTAAAACACCAAAGACCCAAAACACCTGACCTTGCC
This sequence comes from Picea engelmannii, assembly GCA_009831015.1. Lineage (NCBI taxonomy): Eukaryota > Viridiplantae > Streptophyta > Pinopsida > Pinales > Pinaceae > Picea > Picea engelmannii. Next base: position 197,572 of record ML784318.1, read on the forward strand.
ACTTTAATGTGATATAGACAAACACAAACCATCATGATAAATAGGAAACCAACAACCATAACTATGGAAATCATAACATTCAAACTTTTGTGCATGCATTTTTCCCAAAACAAGAGAAAAACCACCTTATTTTTCTTCAAAATAGAACATGAAAGCATTGAATAACAAGCACAACATGCAGTTACAGAGCCAAGAATAAATTATTAAGAAAAAAACAAATTAGATGATAGGGAATCAAAATCATAGTACCTGGTGTTGTGCAGGTTAAAAGGTGCTTTAGAGCAGTTGTTGCGGTTACAAGAGCTCGATTTCCACTAACGAATGAAACTAATACCAAAACCCAAATTGGTAGCTTCAAACAACAAGATAGTGCAATAACTGTTGGTCATGTCATGCTAGGGTGATGGCCAACATTAATCACTTTCTAAAACCAAGACAAGCCACATGAAAAACTCAAGCAACCAATAGGTGTCAAGTAAGCACCATCTCATTTTGGATCACATGTTACCAACACAACTACATACCATATTAACCACCACCGAAAAACAACAATATCCATGTTATTCTATATGCATACAGGATGTCCCACATGCATTCTAAGTATCAACATTCACCAACATATGAACTTCCAACTCTTAGCCACCATAATAAAGATCGTCGGCCATACCATGCAATGTCTATAAAATATACATGTTGGATCATATCAATACTATATACAATATTTATGTGGTGTGAATAATATCCCATATGCGTTAATACCTTCAACATTTTTCCAAATATAAATCATTATGCTATCACAATGTAACAATAAGGTCGGCACTACCACATCCTTGTAGCTTGCCTAACATGTATTGGACCATGTACATATAACCTGTGTAATATATATAAGTGATGCGCTATGTGCATATGTATGCAGGTCACCCTTTTCTTGTATTTATAAAACTCAATAGCTAGTGGGTGATATCATGTCAATGCATTAAAAAAAAACTCTTTTATCATTTGAAACAATTTCCATAAAACACCCTTTTTTTGGAGATGATTTTGCCCAACATTCGTACTTAGAATAAAAAAAAAATGCCCAAAGAGGAAATTTGAATACTATTTGAAAACACTATTGTTATCACTTAAATCCAAGATCATATCAAAATAATCATCATGCAGGTGATCTGTAAGTATAAAATACAACCATGAACAATAAATAATTTAAGTGACTTTTCTTTCAAAGGGGCTCTTCCTCGTTATTTATTTGAATGACACTATAGGGGGTCCCCACTTATAGTTTACTTAATATATATGTATATAATATTTTTTAAAAATATGTATGCCTTCCAATTGTTTGCAGGCAAGTGACTCTTTGACGATTTTGAGAGTCAACACATTCTATATCATAACTTATAGTAGCATCACACACACACACACACACACACACACACACACACACACACATCTATGTATTCTAATGAAAAAAGTATACTCATTTCATTTATAAATGGAGTACTTATGTATAACTTGGTAGCCTTGAGCATGATATATCAAATACAAAAATAAAGTAGTATTCCAGAGCATAGCTTCTAGTAGTAATAGGTAATAATTTCTTTATGGATTTCCATACTAAAAACTAGTGGATGCAATTCATGGAGAACAATAAAACTCACTCGAGGTCAATAGAAGTTTGAATTCATCCAATTCAATAACCATAATTTTTCTTCCATATTTTGAGGGTTTGATGCAGGAGCATCGCCAACTCAACAAGCGAGCCAGCATGGAAGACAATGAACAACTGGACAAGGCCAGCCGAAACTTTTTGAATTTCATTCAAGAGGATGTGCCAATGTATAAATGATGCATTTATGAAAGCGCCTCTTGTATATTGTATCACACCTCGAGCCATACGCTCTTGTATGAAGTAGATAGGAGGCATTTAATAGATTTAATGTTGGTAGATAGATGTTTAAGTCTGGATTTGACAGTTTTAGATTTCGAGAGGGAAAACGGATATAGACACCCTCCTTTGTATCTTTGTAAAAAATAATCAAGCATTCAGAAGAGAGGAGCAAGCAGAGAATTGTATAAAGAACACTCATGTACATATTTGAATTAATAGAAGAGAGTCTTTGATTCAAACTCATGTCTGGTGTTGTTTCTCTGTGTATATTGTTTATGTGCTTATGAATGTTGTTTTCTGAATATGCATTTGCTTTGTATATGCTATGCATGTGATTTCAGGTTTTGAAACTGAAGTCTGAAGGGTAGATGGAATGAGTTTCAATTGTTTCTCTGTCTGAGTCAGGAGATTCCTGCAAGGTGTGTAGTTGAATTCATCTGCAAGGAGTGCGTTGATGAAGGCTCAGCAGTTTGACTTTGTTCTCATTCACCCAGAAGGGGAATTAGGTTGTTGAAGCCGTGCAAGGAGTGCGCAGGCTGAAGAAGAAGAAGTCTCATTTGTTAATCTGAGCAAAGGGAAGTTGAAGACTACTGCTGCAGGAAGTGCGCGGAGTCTGAAAGATTCAACACTTGAAAGTTGTTGAACGTCAAGCGCAAGGAGTGCGCGTAAGTTCCTCTGAAGAAGTCAGAGTAGAAAAGCTCAGGAGGTATAGCACCTTCAGAATACCATAGAAGGGAGCATAGGAGGGTTGTGTCGAGAAAGGTTTGAGCAGGAATTGCAAGCACAGGCTTGGAGAACAAGCTCCGAGAAAAAACACTTAGCCTTCTCAAGAAATCCCCGGGAGGGACGGAATCAATGGTCAGGATTCCCGGGGGAAATCCATGAAGGATCGACAACCGTCGGATCCCTAGAGGTTGCACCAAGGATTAGAGAACAGGAGCCATCAGGAGTCGGAGGATCAGAGTCCTCAGAGGCATAGAACTTGCACATGGTAAAATCGCGATTTCGCGATATCTGATAGGCTCAGGAGCGTCCATCGTCAGGACATGTGTCAGAAGATCCCGTGGTATCGGATTTCCCGGTGACGAGAGAACTGTGATCGCAGGAGTCACGAAAATATGAAACGCGACGGCCACGTAGCCACCGTGTCACCGCTAGAGATAAGTGTTACCCACGTGCATCGGGGTTCGGGAATTGAAATGTCTCGTGAAATAGTGTAACAAGAATCGTGATTTCCCGAAACGCGAAATATCGATCGCGCAGAAGTCCGGGCCATAGGCATTGGAGAGGAGGACAGATGTCAGGGAAGTCAACCCTTGCAGGGGTCAAAGCAAGGTGGCATCGGGGATCGGAGAATCAGGAATTTCAAAGGCGTGAGTTTCGCGCATATCATTTCCGCGAAGTCTGAAGCTCCAACAAGGGAGAAGGATGTGGTCCCGTGGATTGGCAGGTTGTATGTGGAAGGGCTAGCTGGGAGGAGCTTGGAAGAGGAGGAAGGTGCCATCGCGATTTCGAGAGTTGGGGATTCGTAGTGGCCAAGAACTACGATATCGCATATGCTGATTTCCCGATAGGGAAATCCCCGATAGGGCGAAGAGGTATCAACATTTGAGACCCATCGAGTTTCAGGGCTTTGTGTAGCACGAGGGTCGTGCCCACGAGTTTTGTGATAATGCGAAACTCGATTTCCCGATAAAGGAAAAGGGGAGATCATGGAGAGAGTTATGTGGGTATTGAGAGGTCCCGATAAGGGATCAGAAGAACCTTGAAGTTCTTCGGACCTAGGGAAGAGAAGGTCCTGAGGAGGCGGACATGCTTGCTTGGTGCGTTTGCTTCAAGTGGTATCAGAGCGGGAAATTCTTTGCTTTCCATAACAGAGGAGAAGAATCCACCATGCCGCCCAGAAGAGAAAGGCAATCGCATGATCCAGAGGATAGGGATGTGAGAAGAAGAGGTAGGCCGGCAGGGAATCCAGAGATGGAGAGATAGATACACCATCTTAGAGCGAGATTGGAAGATATGGAAGCAGCGCAGAGATGCACAACAAATGATGGAGATCTAAGTGACTCCGAAGGTGAAGCTGAAGCTGAACAGAAAGGAGAAGTTGCAGCTGAAGATGCAGCCAATGAGCGGTTGATTAAGGTTATCACTCGGATGAGTTCAAAGACAAAAAATGGACATTCCAACTTATGAAGGAAGTCTGGATGCGGAAGAGATGTTGGATTGGATTAGAGCTCTTGACACCTATTTCGATTATGAAGACATCGAAGAGGACAAAAAGGTAAGGCTTTCTGTCACGAAATTGAAAGGACATGCAACATTATGGTGGGACGAGCTTCAGGCAGATAGATGTTCCAAAGGTAAACAAAAGATCATAAGCTGGGATTGAATGATTACGAAGATGAAGGGAAAATTCATCCCAAGGGATTATCAGATCACATTGTTCAGGAGGATGCAGAACCTGAGACAGAAGTTGATGACAGTTAAGGAATATACCAAAGAATTCTACAGGCTCAATATCAGAGCAGGTCATCGGGAGAGTGATGATGAAAAAGTTGCCAGGTATATGAACGGATTAAGATACGATATCCAGGACGAGATGAGTATGACGACCATCCGAATGGTGGAAGATGCGTATCATATGGCATTGAAAGCTGAGGAAAAGCTGAGTCGTAAGCCAACACAGTGAGGCCGAGGCAGAAGTCAGCCAAGAGACAAGGCAGTTGCCCAGGATAAATACCAGAAGCCCAAGGAGGAGTGGAAGAGACCTCAGGGTAAAGTTGAAAGAGGTGGAACCTCACAGCGAGGGCCACATGCCGAACAGAGAAGGCAACAAAATGATCAGCGAGGAGATTACACTGATGCAAACAATTTTCCTCGTACTAGAGGTCGAGGTAGAGGAAAAGGAGGAATCATCACATGCTACACATGTGGGAAGAACAGGCATAAAGCGATTGATTGTCAAGATAGAAAGAAGGATGGAGGAGAAGTGCACATCGCCGAGGCACAAAGGCGAGCTGCTGAAGCAGAAGACACAGAAGACGAAAGGTCATTGATGATGCATAAAGTTCTCTTAACACCCGAGAAGGAGGTGGAGGACACAACTCAGAGAAGCAGACTGTTCAGAACTGCATGCAAGACAGGAAATGCAAAGTCATTGTGGATAGTGGAAGCACCGATAATCTCGTTTCAACCGAGATGGTGGAGAAACTAGAGCTGGAGACGACTGATCACCCGAGTCCATACAAAGTTTCATGGATACAGAAGGGACATCAGGTGAGTGTCACTAAACAGTGCTTAGTTGACATTAAAATAGGAGGATATAATGACAAAATTTTATGTGATGTCATTCCTATGGATGTTTGCCATTTACTGTTGGGAAGACCATGGCAGTATGATAGAAATGTAATTCATGATGGGAAGATGAATACGTATACCCTGGAGAAGAATGGGAGAACACATATGTTGCTTCCGATAAAATATAAGGAGGTGAAACCGGAAGTGAACAACATGGTACTTCTCATGAGTGGGAAGGAGCTTCTTACAGAAGTTAAGAAGAAAGAAGATCCATAATTCTTTGTGGTCAGGAAACCAAGGATTGTCTTGACCAGCACAAGAGTGGATGATTTGTCGGAAGAAATTTAGAAACTACTGGAGGAGTTCGCTGATATAGTGGTGGAAGAATTACCTCATTCGTTGCCGCTGATGAGGAGCATAAGTCACCACATAGACCTTGTACTAGGAGCTAGTTTGCCAAACAAGGCTGCATATAGGTTGACACCTCAGGAGAATGAGGAAGTTAAAAAGAAGGTACAAGAACTACTGGATAAGGGATTGGTCAGGGAAAGTTTGAGTCCGTGTGCCATTCCAACGGTATTGAGTCCAAAGAAAGATGGAGGCTGGAGAATGTGCACTGATTCCAGAGCCATTAACAAGATCACCATCAGGTACAGGTTTCCACTTCTGAGAATGGACAATCTGATGGATTGCCTGAGTGGGGAAAATTATTTTTCAAAGGTTGATTTGAAAAGCGGATACCATCAAATTCGCATGAGGGAAGGTAATGAGTGGAAGACAACCTTCAAAACCAATGAAGGGTTATACGAATGGCTAGTCATGCCGTATGGCTTGACGAATGCACCAAGTACATTCATGAGACTGATGAATGAAGTACTGAAGGAATTCATTGGTAAGTTTGTCATTGTTTATCTAGATGACATACTGATTTTCAGCAAAACTAAGGCAGAACATATGAAGCATTTAGCTGCAGTAATGAAAAAGCTACAGCAAGAGAAGTTGTTGATCAACATGAGGAAGTCTTCATTTATGAATAAAGAACTCATTTACTTGGGATTTGTCATATCGGAAAATGAATTGAGGATGGATCCAAGTAAAGTGGCTGTAATAAAGAATTGGCCATCACCAAGAAATGTTTTTGAGGTGAGAAGTTTCCATGGACTGGCGAGTTTCTACAGGAAATTCATCCGAAATTTTAGCGGAATCAATGCAGTGATGATGGAAACAGTCAAGAAAATACATAAATATTTTCATTGGACTGAAGAGGCTGAGAAAAGCTTCAATCTGTTGAAGCGTAAGATCATAGATAAACCGGTGTTTGTGTTGCCGGATTTCCGGAAGACGTTCCAGGTGAAATGTGATGCGAGTGGCTTTGCCATAGGAGCGGTCTTGAGTCAGGATGACAGACCAATTGCTTATTTCAGCGAGAAACTGAATGAGGCAAAGGAAAAATACTCCACATATGATAAAGAATTTTATGCCATCATACAGGCATTGAAAAAATGGAGACATTATTTGATTCCAAGGGAATTCATTTTATATAGTGATGATCATGCATTGCAGTATGTAACTCAGCAGGAGAAATTAAATCAGAGGCATGTTAAATGGGTAGAATACATGCAGAATTTTACATTTGTTATCAAACATATTTTAGGTACTGCTAACAAAGTGGCTGATGCTTTGAGCAGGAAATGTTTGATGTTACAGGAGTTCAAAGTCAAGACTTTAGGCTTTGATGATCTCAGGGAGATGTACGCAGGTGATACAGATTTTGCAGAGGCGTATGGAGCAGCTGAGAACCCAGTTCTTAGAGACAGAAGTCAGTGGATAGATTATATGATCCAAGATGGATTGTTGTTCAGAGGAAATCATTTGTGTATTCCAAATTGCTCCATGAGGGAGAACTTGTTGAAAGAAAAGTACAGCGGAGGCTTGGCAGGGCACTTTGGCCATGACAAAACGTTCGCAAAGCTGAGCGAATCATATTTTTGGCCAGGGATGTGGTCAGAAGTTAAAAGGTTTGTTGACAGATGTAGAATTTGCCAACATTCTAAGGGCAGAAAGCAGAATGCAGGTCTTTATCAGCCATTGCCCATACCAGAAAGGCCATGGGAGGCGATCAACATGGATTTCGTACTACGATTGCCGAGGACGCAAAGAGCACATGATTCCATCTTTGTGGTAGTTGACAGGTTTTCAAAGATGGCACATTTAATTCCATGCCAGAAGACCAGCGATGCAACTCACATCGCAAATTTATTTTTCAAAGAGGTTGTTAGACTTCATGGACTGCCGAAAAGCATAGTTTAGGACAGGGATACCAAATTCATTGGACATTTCTGGAGGACACTCTGGAGGAAGATGGGAACTAACTTAATGTTCAGTTCTGCCTATCATCCATAGACAGATGGGTAGACAGAAGTGGTCAACAAAAGTCTAGGAGACTTGTTGAGGAGCTTAGTGACGAAGCACCACAGCAGTTGGGATAGCGTATTGCCACAGGCAGAATTCGCTTACAATGATTTGATGAATCGAAGCATAGGGAAAAGTCCATTTGAGATCATATACGGCAGACAGTCAAAAGGTGTTTTGGAACTGAGGGATTCAGAACAAATAATGACTCAGAGCGCAAGTGCTGAAGAATTCGCTGAAATGATGAGGGAGCTTCACAGCAGGGTGAAGGAGCGATTGCTGAAATTGAACCAGGAGTACAAGCGCAGAGTGGATCAGCATCGGAGACAACTTCAATTTGAGGTTGGCGATCTAGTTCTAGCACATCTAAGGAAAGAAAGGTTCCCAAGGGGAGCATACAACAAGTTGAAAATGAAGAAAATTGGACCATGCAGAGTCCTGAAGAAGTTGGGAGAAAATGATTATGAAATTGAATTGCCGGATGAGATTGGAATATCTACAACATTCAATGTCTCAGAATTATATCCCTACAAGCTAGAGGAAGCAAGAGCTGAGAGTGATAAACAGCCAGAAATCCAGTGGCAGAAGCAGATGTCGACTGCAAAAAGGCCACAGATGGAGCGTATACTTGACAAAAGGGTGAGCAAAAAGACCAGACGGAAGCAATACTTCAAGTATCTGGTGAAATGGAAGAACCATCCAGTGGAGGATGCCAGCTGGGAGACTGAAGTAGTGATTCAAAAGCATGGACAGACCGTGCAGGAGCTCATGGACAGGAGCCCATGAAATCTTTCAAGCCAAGGAGTATGATGCAGGAGCATCGGCAACTCAACAAGCGAGCCAGCATGGAAGACAATGAACAGCTGGACAAGGCCAGACGAAACTTTTTGAATTTCATTCAAGAGGATGTGCCAATGTATAAATGATGCATTTATGAAAGCGCCTCTTGTATATTGTATCAGACCTCGAGCCATACGCTCTTTTCTGAAGTAGATAGGAGGCATTTAATAGATTTAATGTTGGTAGATAGATGTTTAAGTCTAGATTTGACAGTTTTAGAGTTCAATAGGGAAAACGGATATAGACACCCTCCTTTGTATCTTTGTAAAAAATAATCAAGCATTCAGAAGAGAGGAGCAAGCAGAGAATTGTATGAAGAACACTCATGTACAGATTTGAATTAATAGAAGAGAGTCTTTGATTCAAACTCATGTCTGGTGTTGTTTCTCTGTGTATATTGTTTATGTGCTTATGAATGTTGTTTTCTGGATATGCATTTGCTTTGTATATGTTGTGCATGTGATTTCAGGGTTTGAAACTGAAGTCTGAAGGGTAGATGGAATGAGTTTCAATTGTTTCTCTGTCTGAGTCAGGAGATTCCTACAAGGTGTGTAGTTGAATTCATCCGCAAGGAGTGCATTGATGAAGGCTTAGCAGTTTGACTTTGTTCTCATTCACCCAGAAGGGGAATTAGGTTGTTTAAGCCATGCAAGGAGTGCATAGGATGAAGAAGAAGAAGTCCCAGTTGTTAATCTGAGCAAAGGGAAGTTGAAGACTGCTGCTGCAGGAAGTGCACGGAGTCTGAAAGATTCAACACTTGAAAGTTGTTGAACGTCGAGCGCAAGGAGTGCGCGTAAGTTCCTCTGAAGAAGTCAGAGTAGAAAATCTCAGGAGGTATAGCACCTTCAGAATACCATAGAAGGGAGCATAGGAGGGTTGTGTCGAGGAAGGTTCGAGCAGGAATTGCAAGCGCAGGCTTGGAGAAGAAGCTCCGAGAAAAAACACTTAGCCTTCTCAAGAAATCCCCGGGAAGGACGGAATCAACGGTCAGGATTCCCAGGGGAAATCCGTGAAGGATCGGCAACTGTCGAATCCCTAGAGGTTGCGCCGAGGATTAGAGCACAGGAGCCATCGGGAGTCAGAGGATCAGAGTCCTCAGAGGCATAGAACTCGCGCACGGTAAAATCGCGATTTCGCGATATCCGATAGGCTCAAGAGCGTCCATCGTCGGGACACGTGTCGAAAGATCCCGCGGTATCGGGGTTTGACACATCGGGGTTCCCGGTGACAAGAGAAATGTGATCGCAGGAGTCGGGAAACTCTGAAATGCGACGGCCACGTAGCCACCGTGTCATCGCTAGAGATAAGTGTTACCCACGTGCATCGGGGTTCGGGAATTGAAATGTCCCGTGAAATTATGTAACAAGAATCACGATTTCCCAAAATGTGAAATCTCGATCGAGCGGAACTCCGGGCCATATGCACTGGAGAGGAGGACAGGTGTTAGGGAAGTAAACCCTTGCAAGGGTCAAAGCAAGGTGGCATCGGGGATCAGAGAATCAGGAATTTCAAAGGCGTGAGTTCCGCGCATATCATTTCCGTGAAGTTTGAATCTCTGACAAGGGAGAAGGACATGGTCCCGTGGATCGATAGGTCATATGCGGAAGGGATAGTTGGGAGGAGCTTGGAAGAGGAGGAAGGTGCCATCGCGATTTCGGGAGTCGGGGATCCGTAGTGGCCAAGAACTACGACATCGCATATGCCGATTTCCCGATAGAGAAATCCTCGACAGGGCGAAGAGGTATCGGCATTTGAGACCCATCGGGTTTCAGGGTTTTGTGTAGCACGAGGGTCGTGCCCACGAGTTTCGCGATAAAGAGAAACCCGATTTCTCGAAAAAGGCAAAGGGGAGATCGTGGAGAGAGTTCTGTGGGTATTGAGAGGTCCCGATAAGGGATCGGAAGAACCTTGAAGTTCTTCGGGCCTAGGGAAGAGAAGGTCCTGAGGAGGCGGACGTGCTTGCTTGGCGCGTTTGCTTCAGGGTTGTCTATCAAAAAATAGTTTGCATCAGATGTGTTAATAATCCATCGATGGAGTGCAAGTTGATGTTTTTACATGTCCATGTTTGTGGCTATAGAATGAGCTTAGAATATAATGCCCAAACTTGTTTTGAGAAGTGGAAATGCACTAAAATATGTGAGATGGTTTCTTCATGTTCTTGACAAAGTGGACATATAGACCTATTCTAGGCCACTATTAAGCCTCTAGATAGACCTATAAATATTGTTTTCTCAAAGTTCCAAGAAGGGAAATATTTTCGAAGAGAGGTACTACATTTAACATATGAAATCATAGTTTCTTGTAGAGAAAACAAAAAAATATATGCACATTAATGGGTCTACAAGAGTTTTAAAGATGATCCCATGCCCCTATTGTTCATGGAGAGGAGATTAATTTTTTTAACTCCTTTGGCGATTCAAATTCTGTAAGTGCCCCATTGATATTTTAATTTCATCCTTCTTCGACTTCAATGTCTACTTGTGATATTTCCTTAACTATGTTATATTTTTTACCCAAAACCTTCTTGTCAGTGCCTATGTATGGGATTATGTCTAGTCCTCCTTAAAGAATTGGTGGGGGGATGGGACTTGATTGTTTTCTTATATTTCAACTGAGTATGGTATATGTGGTTGGGTTTTCTCATTTTTGAATGTGAGGGGGAACTAGAGGGTTGGGGGGATTGAAATCCAAAGGGATGTCCCTTAGGATGGTTTCAATTTTTTTTTGGAGGGGGAGGGGGAAGAGAGTCTGTGCCCAATGAGGGTTCACAATGCACTCCATCATATAGTAGTAGTATACACAGAGAACTCGAGAAAGTGAATTTTCTGGAGTTATGGGGTGTCACAGATGACTTAGATGACAAGACATGGTCGGAGCACATGGAGATGTACTTCACACTTCGTTATTACACCTCCAACATGAAGGTCTACATGGAGGTACTTCAACTAAAATGGAGTGCTCTACTTTGGTGGAAGACACTCCTACCTCAACTAAACATGGCCATTGAAGACGTGTCATGGCAATTGTTCAAGGAATGATTTTGAGAGAGGTACTTTTATGATGAATTCATTGAGAGCCAACTCAATGAGTTCAATGCCTTACGCCAGGATAGCCATAGGGTACTATAGTATGAGGCCAGGTTCATGGAGCTACTTGGATATGCTCCACATATGAACATAGAGATGTTAAAGGTCAACAAGTTTGTGTTTGGCCTTAACTTCAACATTTGTGCAAAGGTGAGGATATTGATGCCCCAGATGTTGCATGGTGCAGTTAAGAAGGCCTTTATAACTGAGGAAGAGTTGAACAGTGGGGGTCAGAGTAAGACTCCTTCTAGACAGACTGGACAGGTGACATTGGGAGTGCAAAATCATTAAAAACCATCTAGATAGACTTTTGGGCATGAAACTACGCCTAGAGGACCTATGTTCTCAACACTACGACACCAAAATACTTAGCAGAGGAATCCTTACAGATCACCACAACAACAACAACAATGTCATCCACAACAACAATTTAGGTTGGTTCAGTATAACAGAGTAGCATTGCAGATTTCTAGGCCAACAACTTCTACTTCGGGGACCATAAGTACTGTATCAAAGAATGGATGTTGGACATGTGGAGAGACACATTACCAATGATATTTTTTGATTGAGAAGGCCAGAGAGACCATATAATCAGGACCCACTAAATTTGGAGATTTGGGCAATGTCCAAAGGATACATGTAGTGGTGAATAACCGCTAGGCCGAGAACTAGTCCACCGTGCTCAAGATGTCAATTATGATCGTTGATCAAACTTTTATTATTTTGATAGATCTAGGAGCTACAAAGAGATTTATTTCTAGTGCATCTCTTAAGAGGATTAAGGTAAAGGAAGTCGAGTAGGATGAGTTCAAATACGTAGAAATGACATCGGGTTCCAAACAAAAAGTTGGAGGAAAGGTTATGGGCTATAGCATTAACTTGGGATATTTTGTAACGAAGGAAAAACTATATGTCAAGATCTTAGGATCTTATGACATAATGATTGGAATGGACTGGTTGGAATTACATGATGTGATACTTAACTACAAGACAAAATAGTTAAGTTAGATGAATGATTTGGAACATAGTAGAGTGGTTGTATGAAGAAACCAGGGAGTGTCCTTTGTTGATTAATTGGGTTGGTTGTCATTGACGTCAACCCTTGAAGAAATTCTGGTAGCACAATGGTTTGGGTAATGGACCCAAGTTTGTTTGATGGATAATGGTATGTGTTTTGATATATTTGCATGTAATACTATTCTAGATGGATAGTACATGTCATGCAATTTCTGGTGATATGTGGAACGTCACATAAATCCTCACGGTTATAGAGTTATGACCATGTGAAGTTGGAGAACCCTTATGATTCATCTAGAAGCCCCAAAAGGTCAAAGTAGTCAAAGTGGTTTCAAAGAAGAAATTATTTAAATAATAAAGTGAAGTGATGAGTGTACTATAAGTCAAAGTGGATACAAAAGAAATAATTTAAATAATAAAGTTAATGGAGAAATTACTAAGTGGACAAGTGGTTAGAAGTGGGTTAGCCCTAAAATAAGGAAAGTGGGTTAAGATGGTTAGAAGGTAACCCATTGATGAAGCTACATGAAAGTATAAATAAGAGGAAAGGGTCTCTAATTTTGAATCACACTTGAGAATATTGAATATCTACAAGTCACTGATGTAACCAAAGGATATCTAAGATGAATTTCAGAGGGAAGGTGAAGTAGAGAAGGCCAAAATTCAAGGGAGGATAAATTATTTTGATGATTCTTTCTAAGGTTGATTAAAGTTTGTTTGGTACAGGTTGTTATAGGTTGGTTGGTTGCAGGACATTGGTACATGTTTTTATAGTGGTATATCTCGCAGTGATAGTGTGACTGTGGTTCCATCATTCTACTTCTACGTCAGGGAGGTTGGATGGGGCAAGGACAGGTGGTTGTAGCCACCTTTTGGTTGTAGTCGGAGAACATAGGGGGTTGTAGCCTCCTTCTAGTTGTAGCCAGAGAATTGGGGAGTTAGATCTACCCTTAGGTTGTAGCCTAAGAAACTAGGGGGTTGGAGCCTCCTTCCAGTTGCAGCTGGAAAACAAAGGAATTTGGTGCTTTCAATGAATGTAATTCTTAAAGACATAAGAAAAAACATTTTGTGGTTTTCTCCCTCTTTGGGTTTCCACGTAAAAACAATGGTGTACTGTGTATATGTATGATTTCTCATTTATTCATTGTTTATTTACTCTGCAACTATTGGATGATAATGCTACATTGATATAACACCTGCATTTTATGGATTATATTGCTCTATTATTGATTCACCCCCCCTCTCAATAATCCAACAATTGGTGTCAGAGCATGTTCCTTCATAAATCAGTTTAACCACTGAAAGGTAGATCATGGAGAGAAACAACATGTATAAAAATGGAATACCACAGTTTGATGGACAAAAGTATCCATTTTGGAGAAGAAGGATGAAAACATATATACAAGCATAAGGATTTGAAATTTGGAAATCAGTTGTAGATGAATACAAAGAGCCATTAGTTCCGTTGACAAATGAAAGAGAAATAAAAATCGGGCAAAATAATTCCAAAGCCACAAATGCACTTATGAATGGTCTTTGTGAATCAGTATACACCAAAGTTATACATTGTAAATCTGCTAAAGAGATTTGGGACAAGCTTCAAAATATTTATGAAGGAGATTCAAAAGTCAAAACAACAAAGATTCAAACTTACAGATGTCAGTTCGAACAACTAAAGATGAAGGAAGATGAGAATATTGCAACTTACTTCTTCCAAGTTGTTGATTAAGGTTGGTTGTCATTGATGTCAACACTTGAAGAAAACCTCGTAGCACAAAGGTTTAGGTAATGGAACCAAGTATATTTGATTTAAAGATGACTCATTATTGTATTGTCATGGTTGATAATAATTAAAAATGGATGAATTCCAAAGTGGTCCCCTTATGGTGAAAGCCCTCATGGGAAGACGCTTTGTGGATTGAGTTATCCTAGAAGAATGGTTAGATAACCCATGATTATTTGTGGAATAATGAGATGAAGGTAGGTGAATTTTTCAGTGAAACTGTCCTAGATGGATAGTTCTTGTCATGCCATTTCCGACGATATGTGGAACGCCACATAAATCCTCACGGTTAGAGAGTTATGGCCATGAGAAGTTGGAGAACCCAGGTTTGGGTAATGGACCCAAGTTTGTTTGATGGATAATGGTATGAGTTTTGATATATTTGTAGGTAATACTATTCTAT